>OVAN01001457.1:0-40893 GCA_900406275.1 Anastatica hierochuntica
CAATTGCATAAAAGACACCGCTATTGTTGTTTATTTAACTATAGCATACGAGTGTTCCGCTATCGAAAGTGTCAGACCTATTATGACGGACGCTGTCAGAGCGTTTTAAGGAGCACTATGTTAGCGATATGATAGCATTTAACGTCCGTTATTAAAACCCACATTTCTTGTAGTGAGGTTGAGAATCAAGTGAATAAGAGGGTAAAGTATCTTAGAACGGATAACGGATTAGAATTCTGCAACACCACATTTGAAGAATATTGCAAGAAGCAGGGCATTGTGAGACATAGAACTTGTAGCTACACGCCGCAACAAAACGGAGTAGTGGAAAGGATGAATCGAACAATCATGGAAAAAGTCAGATGTTTGCTCAGTGAGTCTGGTCTAGATGAGTCTTTCTGGGCGGAGGCAGCAGCTGTATCTGTGTACTTGATAAATCGGTCCCCTGCTTCTTCTATAGACAATCGTGTACCTGAAGAGGTATGGCTTGGGAAGACACCAGGGTACAAGCACTTAAGGAAGTTTGGATCATTAGCATATGTTTACTTGGATCAAGGGAAACTAAATCCAAGGGCTGTTAAAGGAGTTTTTATAGGCTATCCATCAGGAACCAAAGGGTACAAGGTTTGGCTTATCAACGAGCAGAAAAGTGTGGTGAGTCGAAATGTGAAGTTCCAAGAAGATGTGATGTACAAAGAACTGGTTGCTGAAGGAAACCAAAAGTCTACAAGTAAAGCTGCTGAGGAGACAAGGGTTTATGCTGATGTGCCGGTGCAGAAACAGAGAGTTGAGGTAGAAGAAACAAATTCCGGTGGAGTTTCTCAGGAAGGTTCCGATGAGAGCAGTGAGGATGAGGCACCAGCAGAAGACACAAGTGATCCTGAAAGAAACAGCCTTTCACGATATCAGCTGGCGAGGGATAGACAAAGGAGACAAATAGTTCCACCTGCTCGTTTTGATGATTATTGCGAAGTTGCGTTTGCCTTGGCTATGTCTGAAATAATTTTGGTTGAAGAACCTGGGAGTTATGAGGAAGCAAAGCTGAGTGCAGATTGGGTAAAATGGGAAGGTGGAATGGATGATGAAATGAGTTCATTGATGAGGAACCGTACATGGATACTAGTTGATAAACCTGAAGGAAGGAAAATTATCAGTTGCAAATGGTTGTATAAGCTAAAACCAGGCATTGAAGGAGGTGAACCTACAAGGTACAAAGCACGGTTGGTAGCTCGAGGGTTCTCGCAACGGGAAGGAATAGACTATCAAGAGGTATTTTCACCGGTTGTTAGACATTGCTCAATCAGAGTGTTGTTGTCGGTGGTAGTAAATTTGGACCTTGAGTTGGAACAAATGGACGTGAAGACCGCGTTCTTGCATGGGGAACTTGAAGAAGATCTTTATATGACACAACCTGAAGGGTATGTAGTCAAAGGCAAAGAGCATCAAGTGTGTTTGCTAAAACGGTCTTTGTACGGATTGAAGCAGTCTCCACGTCAGTGGAATAAACGGTTTGACCAGTTTATGGTGTCTCAGATTTACAAGAAGAGTGAGCGTGATTCTTGTGTTTATGTTAAAGAGATTGGTAAGGATGATTACATATACCTACTGTTGTACGTTGATGACATGCTATTAGCAGCAAAGTCAATGACATAAGTGAAGAAGCTAAAGGATCAACTTAGTGCTACTTTTGAAATGAAGGATATGAGAGCCACAAAACGGATTCTGGGTATGGACATCATTCGAAACCGAGAAAAGGGAATACTATGTCTGTCTCAAGCAGAATACTTGAGGAAAGTGATTAATAAATTCAGAATGGAAGACGCTAAAAGCTCTAAAACTCCCATAGGAGCTCATTTCAAGTTGTCGGCAACTCAAGAAGAAGATGAGTGTATAAATACAGATCAGATACCATATTCCTCAGCAGTTGGGAGTATAATGTACGCTATGGTAGGTTCCCGACCTGATTTAGCATATGGAATTGGGCTGGTTAGTAGATACATGAGCAAACCTGGACACATACACTGGGAAGCAGTTAAATGGCTGTTAAGGTACATTAAAGGGGCTGTTAATCTTCAGTTGGTGTATGAGAAGGGTAAAGACATGAAAATCGAGGGGTTTTGTGACTCAGATTACGCAGCGGATCTTGACAAACGCAGGTCAATTTCTGGATATGTCTTGAAGGTTGGAGGTAATGTAGTTAGCTGGCGATCAAGTTTACAGCCTGTGGTAGCGTTATCAACGACAGAGGCCGAGTATATCTCGTTATCTGAAGCTGTGAAAGAGGCTTTATGGCTGAAGGACTTGCTAGAGGATTTTGGGTTCAAGTAGGATTCGGTAAGAGTGTGGTGTGATTCACAAAGTGCTATTTGTCTTGCAAAGAACAATGTGCATCACGAACGCACTAAACACATTGCTACAAAGTTTCATTTCATAAGAGATGTCATAGCAGAAGGTATGGTGGAGGTAACGAAGATACATACGAATAATAATCCTGCTGATGTATTAACAAAAGTAGTCTCTGTTGGTAAGTTTCAAGCAGCTTTGGACTTGCTGAGAGTGTCTTGCGTATAAGAGATCAAGGTTGTGCCAGAGGTGTAGATCTTAGAAGGAAGCTCACGGGTAAGGTCAAATGACAAAGGTTTAAGGATGGATGAAGGATGGATGATTGTGAACTGATTATTGTCTGAGTCTTAGCCCAAGGTGGAGTTTGTTGAAGAGTTATTGGTCTAAGCTACTCTGAAGACATTAATCGATTTCAAACTCTGTTTCTAAAAAAATTGGTTTAGCTCAACTCAAAACCGGTTGGGTAGAGATAAGAGTTAAATCAGTTTCTGGTTAAGTTTGGTTTAGTGTAATCCCTTAGTGATAAAAGGGAAAGTTAGAGTCTGAGTTTGTTGTAGATTAGATTGTAACGATAAACAATCATCTTCTTCCTCTTGCTTCTCGGTTCAAGAGAGCTTGAGTCTTTGATAGTGAGCTTTGCTAGATCGATTCTGGCCCCAGAGAGTAGCTTCACACATCGTGAGTGAACTCTGGGTAAACAAATCATTGCGTCTTGATTGTTTTCTTGCTTCTTTTGTTTTTCGCTCATTGTCTGTAAAGAAGAGATAAATCCATTGGTGAATCGGAGCTAATCGGAAAAATCGCCGTTAGTGTAGCTGAATTTGCGTTGCCTGAAACAACAAAGAGGATTAACAATACTAAAACACTGGATCATGATTTAAACTATCATGAAAATGAATAAACAATTAAAAAATTATGCAAAGGTTGACTTAAACGTCATCCTGTAATGTGAAGCTCACAAATATAATAATCCATTTCCCTTTCACTAATCATATAATTAGACAAATTTTCCAATTGTAATTAAGTTATTAATGAGTAATAATAGCAAATCCATTTAGTTTACTAAACACCCTAATAACTAATTCTCATTGACTAGGTATGTATAGCTCATAAAAGTTTGGTTCAAGCATTTTCACAAACATCTTTCGGGTGTAGAATGCTTAAGTTCTAGATTTGAGTGACTAAGTAAAAATAGCATTAAACACAACATAAAAATGATATAGCTATAGTCAATCTAAACAATCATCACTTAACAAATCAATTTATTTCAATAAACACCCTAATCATCAATTCTCATTGACTAGGTTTGTATAGCTCATAAAAGTTGGTTCAAGCATTTTCAGAATTACCTTCCGGGTGTTAAATGCTTAAGTTCTAGATCTTGAATGACGAAATCAAAACTAGCATTAAACACAACTTATATAAATGATATAACCATAACCAACTTGAAAAATCATAATATAACCATCACATCACCAATAGTTTAGCAGAATCTATGATCCGAATAAAAGCTAGTGATCAAACATGATAAAGAACAAAAAGAAATAGATAAACAAATTAGAAATGCATAAATAAAAGATAAAATTGAAGAATATGTCACTAGAGTGGCATAGACATGAAGATCAATATGAAATATTCAAGAGAGATTTTAGATCCTAATCCAACTCTAAAGGAAAAGAAATTTAGGTTAAAAGTACCTAAAATGGCTTAAACACATAATAGGTTCAAACCATGTTGACCCGAGACAAATCGGGAAAAATTCTGAACTTTCTTGAGGTTGCAGAAATGTTTAGAGCATGCATAAGTCGGTATAATGTGTTTGAGGGTTAGAGGTAACCTTGTTATTTTGCTCAAGCCATATATGGAGCAAGCATAGCTTCGTAGTCCAGCTCTGTATTCACCTGATGTCAGTTTCTTTAGGAAGATATGGAGCATGCGTGACTCTAGATTCTTCTATGGCATGAGCCAGGAAGAAATCCTTGTCCAAGGGTGTGATTTCTGCATGGGTAGGCGCAACTTCATATCATAGATCTCTCTTTTGTGTCCGAGCTCCAAGTCTCTTCTCCCATTCGTTTCACTCTTCTTTTTTACTTTAAGGTGCTCCTTGAACTTCATCCCTTAAATTATCTTTCTAAGTACCTGAAAAGGACTAAACATTTTTGTGGAAGGCTAAATGCACCTTTGACTCTAGAATAATCAAATAAAAAATATTAGATCAAAATTAAGCATAATGCTTTTAAATGAGCTAGAACAAGGAAAATTTATAGGAAATAAATGCTATAAACCATGAAAATTACACAAAAATCATGATGTAGGTGAAGTGTTACCTGCAATAGTTCTGCTGGTGGAGGATGGCCAACATGATGTGAAGAAGAAGGTGGATATTGTGTTAATGAAGACAATAAAGAACAAGGGAAATATGAGGGCACAATGATTTAAGTGTCATTGACAAAAGAAACACATCTTCGGCGAAGGTCACATGACGAAATATGATGATCTTTCAGGTCAAAATTTCAAGATATATAAAACCTTTTGTGATTAGATTGGTATCCAAAAACACACAAGAAATTTAGCAAAAAAACTAACTTTTGTTGAGAAGTAGACAAGATATTAGGATAACATAGGCAACCGAAACACAAAGACGTGAGTAAATGACGGGTAAGTGACAAAATGTAGAAAATTGAATGAGATTATTAATAAGAGTATGAATAGTTGTATTCATAGCCTCAACCAAATATTAATATGACATATGAGCTTGAATAAACAGCTTGCGTATGTGTTACTGACAATTTTCTAAAAAATGATAAGCGTTGTCGGACGGTAGACCGGCGCCTAGCGCCAAAGCGGTTGAGGCAAAATTATTTGAGGATTCAGCATTGAAAGAATTCAAGTAATTTAATAATATATATATTATACATAAATTACATGTAGTTAATATAATGATAAACTAGTGTAGTGGCCGGAACCAAACATATATTTGCCCCCAACCAGGTTTTGGATCCTTTTGATGCATTTTCTTATTTTTAACTTAAATGAGAGGGTCAAAAATGTCATACTCAAAGGCCATTTGAGTATTATGGTTTCTTCATCAAAAACCATAATGGCCAAATTGTTCCCTCCATTTTTCTATTTTTTTTCGTTTTCACTCGTTTTGTATTATTTCTCATAATTCTTAACTAAACAGGAAAAATTTATCATTATTATACTGATTTTTAACTAAAAAATCAAGTTTTATGCAAGTTTTTTTTTATGTTCAAATCGATTTTTTCACCGTGTAAATCAAAACCGCGGCGGTTCTTTCCTCAGACTATACGATGCACATACCGATCTTTAGAACCATGGTCATTGATAGTGCGGAACATTCTCTCCCCTGGCCATTTTCTTGGGAAGTGCGAGGGCATGAAAGACAAATGTCAGTGCTATTGGCAGTCAAGTGATCAAGAAACATGCAACTAGTGTATTCTCCACCATTATCACGCTAAAAAGCCTTGATTGTGGATTTGAATTGGCTTCAAACACAATCTAAAAGTGGAGAAGTTTTTGAGTTGTATCACTTTTGTGAAGAGGATAAATCCAAATATAACGAGAATAATGATCCGTAAACAATAAATAATATTGAAACCACTATTTTCTGAGAAATGGAGAAGTCCAAATTCTAAAGTTAATTATTTCAGGCGATTCATTAACATGAGAAACATAAGAAGAAAATAGAAGACGAATGTGTTTACCTAAACGACACGCGTGACACAAAATTGTCATGCCAACCTTATTATAATAAGAATCATCCAAAGAATTTAAAAAACTCTGAATAACGCTATACGTATGACTCAATATGCAGTGTCAGTGAGAGCTACATGCAAAAAGAATGAGCAGAGAAGATGAGATCGTGGAATTCAACGAGTACAAAGGTGTTGAACTTCACACAATAAAAATTTTTCCCTTGTTTGCATGTCCTCAATAGAGAAAAAAGTGGATTAAAATGGTGCATTGGTTATCAGTGATGAAAAAACGGATAAAAACAAGATTTTTAATTATTGATGGGCAAACAAGAACATTTTTCTAGAAAAACAGGATGTGAAGAGGAGGCTTAAGTGCCACAACCAATTATTGTGATAGGAGAAATAGAACCATTACTAACATGCACATAAAAGAGTTATGCTTAATTTAAAACAAAGTCGAGGTACCTTGTTGCGCGGTTGTGTGATTTGTGGCACCGATTTCCATGTACCATGATGAGTTGATAGGATCTTCGAAAAAAATAGTAGTGAATGCGTGAGAGTAGGAAGAAGGAACCATTGTTGATGATCTGACAATCAGAGCTGTATCATGAATGATGTGAGTTTCGTGTGAGGATAAGGATTACAAGAACCAAGAATACTATTTGGTATTTGCTTTGGGGGCGTTTCAAATGATGATGGCAAATGCAATATCATATGCTTGGAAAGTAAGGATAGGGCCACTATGGAGAGGGATAGTTCCAGGAAGAGTATCCATAACCTGCTTGATTTGAGTTGCCGAAGCCAGAGTCCAAGATTTAGCATCAAACTCGATTGAGATTTCACGAACCACCACCACGACCCATGTTTCTATTATTGTAGCCACGACTTTTGTTGTGGTGTTGAGGAGTTAAAGTTATTGACACATGCTCTGCAGCAGAGAGCACATTGGGAGGTGAAGATGGTTCGTGTTGACTATTGAAGACAGCAATGCAAGCTTATTTGTATGAGTCAATCTTCTTCAGACTGAATCATTGATCGAACATCGTTAAAGCTTTAGAATGGTGTGAGACGTCTGATAACATTGCGAATGGCATCAAAATTGTCACTGAGGCCATTAAGGAAATGCATAACTAATGCACGATCAGAAACGGGAGAATTGGCATTAGCGAGGAGATCTAAAAACGACTTCAGTTTGCAACAATATTATTATACAAAGAGATCACCAATGGTGAGTGTTCACAGTTCATATTTCAGAGAAGAGCTCGATTATCCTTGTCATCACAAAAAAATTCTCTGTCGCGAGCCAAATTTCATGACTAGTGGTTTTTCGCTTCAGAATCGCTTCGACCAATGAGGTTGTGATGATTTTATAAATCCACATCTTAAGAGTCCATAACGTTTTTTTATATGCATACTTACTCAGTGGTAGAAGTGGATTTAAATGTGCCATTGAAATGATTGAGAATTCCGAAAGTTAAGCAATGTGTTCTAAAAAGCTTTATCCACACATCATAATTCAACTTATCCAGATCAAGAACAATGGAAATGTATACTCGAATCTAAATAATGCTGAAAGGTTTTTCTGATGTGGAAGGAGTTGAGATAATTGTCGTTGTATTTTGAAGTGAGAAAGAGAGATGCAAAAGAGGATAGATGAGAGTTTGAGAAAGAAGATAAAGGGCAGATGAAGGGATAAAAAATTTAACGATCGAGTAAATCATTGTTTAACTTAGCTTCTGATATCATGTAAATGTGGATATATATATATATATATATATATGAGAAGTCCTTTTCTGACATGGCGTGCTAATATGAGCCGAGAGCTCAAAATTGCTTATGTGTTGTCCTCTCATCGATTTGCGATTTTTTGGTATTTTTTGTTTACGTGGCTTGACATGGCGATGTCTTATTGGTCGAGAATATTTTCTTGAAAAACGGTGGGAATATCTTCATAAAATATATATATGATTTTATTCCCATAGATATTTTTTGCGGCTACTTCAATATTTGGTTGGAAATATTTTTCTAAAATTTTGCGGCTGATATAGAGAACCCTAGAATTTTTATTTATATATATCACATAAGTTTTAGCATGTGTTTGAACCCTAATTATTTCATCGTCCTATGTTCAATAATGATTCTTCTAATTTCTCTTTTCTTCGCCTCCTTTCTCTGTTTGCAGATTCTGTGTTCCTTTTACTTCAAGGATCGTCGTGTTTTCTATGGCAAGTCATATTTGTTTTACGGCGACATCACCATCGATTCCTTGCACAAAAAAGTTTCTACACCATTAGAGATATTACACCTATGTAAGTATATAATTGGTGGGAAATTGTTTTTCTTCCTAAAAGATTTGAATATCTCTTACTCAATCGTTGATCATTTTAATCAATCTTTGATCAAAAGTTATTTTCCTACAATATTTTGATGTCATTGACATCTTGTTATATATTCTCCTACACCAGCTTTAATCAAAGGTTTTAACACCAATAGGTTTTGAAGAACAAGAAGAGGAGAAGAGTAAGCAAATGGTGATCAAGTTTCACTTTCATGTTTTGCATCCAAAAAACTTACGTGTCATTGTATTATGGACTCACGATTTTTTGGAAGTAATTTTGTTGGGAAATGTTTTGAGTTTACAAATCTATGAAAGATTTGCTTCTACGTCATAAGAAAACGCCTTCGTTTATCATTCTAATTCATTTCTTTTTCGTGTTTGGTTTTTTCTAATTCATGGATCTAATTTCTTACGTGTTATTGTCTACTTTTTAAGCACCGATAAATTCTTCAATTGTGAATTAAGGTGATGATGCGTAGCTACAATGTTTCTTTCTTTTTTTGTGTAGAAAGGTATCATGCCAATCATAAAGAAGTTTATGATTGGTTTGATATAAGTTTCGTCATGTTCGGTCGAACTTCAACTTAAGAACATACATAAGTGTGTCTAGCTATTTTCAACAAGTTGTGGTAAAACAATTGTCTTAAAGAGAACATCATTAAGTAGGTTAATGATTTTACTCAAACTATGCATGTTAAGCCGTATTTGATTAGTCTCAAAATTTTAACTTTCGCTAATTGTGTTTTCAGCCATATTGTGATACATGCAACAAGTTCTTAGCTGATTTGGTTCCTGTCCATCATGTAACTACAAACGTGCTCGTGGAGATCAATGCGAAAATTTTCCGAGAGATCTTGAATTCTATTTAACTCTTGGATCTGAGGTGCAAGGTTAGCTATCTTTTCTCCTTCATGATTTTGCTCTATTTTTTACAATCATTATGAATACTTTTATGATCTCTCTTAAATAGGTTTATCAAACCACACCTATGAGTTCAGGCGAGCTCAGAGAAGGGTTTGTATTGACTGCTTCCGGTTATGCTTGCTCGGTCGAGATTGGAATCAGACATTGAGAGATTCTTGATAGAGAAACGGAGGAAAGAAGAGCTTCTCGGGAAAATTTCAAAGCAGCATCTTACAAGAACCTCTTCAACAATCGGTGTTACGAGGACAAGAATTTACGAGTACCAAACCTCAACAAGACCCTCTCCTGTGTTTCGTCGAAACGAAAAGGCTTCGTGTGGTGGCTCTCACGCATTAATATCAATTATGGCGAATGCGAGGCTTGGTGCCTTCTTGACACAAGAAAAGAATTTATAGTGAATGGGTATGCTGATGATGGTGTGTGGAATAGGCTTAGTGATTTGCAAACAGGGAAGCAACAAACTTTAGACGAATTCGAGAAATGTGTTGGATACTCACCTGTGGTTAAAGAGCTTATGCGTAGAGAGAATGTGAACATGATTAAATACGAACCATTCATGGTTCCTTGTAAGTTCAGTTCGTATCTTTCGAAGAGCGTAAGGCTTAGCAAGAGAAGAGGAGCAGCGTTCTAAAGAACATTAAAGTTGTAGCTCACTATATGAGTTTACGGGTTGGAGATAAGATGTAAGCGATGGAAGTTGCAAATAGAAGAGTTGAAGCTCTTTTTCATATGTAAGCCTCACATGCAATTGTTGATAGTCTTCAACAAGAATTAGATAATAAAATCATATCTGCGGGCCCAAGACGCGTGAAACGGACTAAAAGTGAAGATGTTGTTGATATGACATTGAATAGCAAGTGATTGGATCATGAAAATCAATAAACTACATCGAAGCGCAAGAGAAGATGATCACAGTGCTAAAGAGGATGGTCTTTAGGTTTCTAGAGGCGATGACGATATTCAAAGCCAACAAGGAAGTAGAAGCAAAAGATTACAGAAAGCTCACAATACAAATATAAAACATGAACTAACCAAGTGTGATTGTGTACAATTGATTTTGAACTGAGGTCATCAGAACAAGAAAGAGATTTTTGCTTTGTATGAAATTCATGATCTTTTCGAGAAAGCATTAGAGAGAGACAAGGAGGGACAGAGACGAGGGAAGCCACTTCTTTTTAAGAAAAGATTTGATACATAGTGAGTAGATCAAACATACGTTTGAACTTAGGACAAGATATGATACATAGTGAGACGATTAAACATGTTTTGAGTCACAATATTTTGATATTTAGAGATTACTAATGATATGGAAATGCTCTGACTTTTAGTATTGTTTTAGCGATTTTCTCATATATGGGTTTACGAGTTACTTTTGAAAGTGAAAGTTGCAAGATGTATTGAATATAAGGTTTAGACTTTGTGTTAAGTCTGATAATTGGTGTGGGGCTTGAATTGGTTATTTTTCAGACTTCACTCTTTTCAGAATTTTGTTGAGTTTGAGTCCAATCGGTTGTTGCTGGTTTTATATCACATGGCAATTCTAACTCAACGACATCGTCCAGTTGATCAAAACAACGATAACGAATTTAGTGGTATTGAATAAAAAAAACAACCACCTAATATAAAAACAGAATATATTTTTTGAATAATATAAAAATAATATTATTTTCTGCTTACAAATTTAAAATATCACTTAAAGTACAAATATTTTTGGCTAAATAACTATTTAATATAAAAAACAAAATATTTCTAATCACTATTTTTAAAATACTTTTATGATTAACAATATAAGTTATGGACTTTTACGGTTTTTGTGATTTTTGCGGGTTTACGGTTTTTATGGGCTTTATGGTTTTACAGTTTTTGCTGTTTTTATGGTTTTACGATTTTTGCGGTTTTACGATTTTTGTGTATTTTACGGTTTCCGCGAGATTTTAAGGGTTTTTTGGTTTTAACGATTTTTCGCGTTTTTTATGGTTTTTGTGAGGTTTATGGTTTTGTTGTTTTTACGGTTTTCGTGGATCTTATGATTTTTGCAGTTTCAGCGAGATTTTATGGTTTTTGCCGCTTTTACAGTTATGTGGGTTTTACAATTTTCGCGGTTTTGGCAGGGTTATACATTGTTGTGGTTTCCGCGGGGTTTTACAGATTTTATGGTTTCTAAGGTTTTAACAATTACCACGGTTTTTCAAATTTTGTGGGTTTTACGATTTTGCGGTTTCTATGAGTTTTACAGGTTTAGTGAGTTTTACAATTTTTCAGTTTTTACGATTATGCGGCTTTTGTGGTTTTTTCGGGTTTCACGGTTTTAACAGATTTTATGGCTTTTGCAGTTTTTGTTGTTTTTACGTATGTGGGATTTTTGCGGTTTTTACGATTTTTGTAGGTTTTAAGATTTTTGTTGTTTCCGCGAGATTTTACGGTTTTTGCAGTATTTATTGTTTTATCAGTTCTTTGTTATTACGGTTTTTGCATTTTTAGGGGTTTTTACGGTTTCCACAGGGTTTTAAGATTTTTCCAATTTTGCGGTTTTTACCGATTTTGCAATTTTTACAATTATTGCGGGTTTCACGGTTTTGCGGTTTCCACTTTTACGGTTTTTGTACTTTTTACAGTTTTAACGATTTCTACGATTTTTGTGGGTTTTGAGGTTTTTGTTGTTTTTACGGTTTTGTGGTTTTTACGATTTTTTTGGATTTTACGATTTTTGCGGTTCTGCGGATATTACGATTTTTGCGATTTTTACGGATTTAACTTTTTTTTATGATTTTGCGGGTTTTACGGTTTCATCGGTTTTCGTGGGTTTTTACAGTTTTTTACGTCATTTACGATTTTGCGGGTTTTGCGGTATTTGTTGTTTCTCAAGTTTTATGGTTTTTGCGAGTTTTACGATTTTTTGGTTTTTATGGGTTTTACGGTTTTTGGGTGGTTTTACGATTTTTTGAGATTTTTACAGTTTTTTTGGTTTTTACGGTTTTCGCAGGTTTTATTATTTTTGTGGTTTTTATGGTTTTAAAGTTTTTTTGGTGTTACGATTTTTGCGAGTTTAACGGCTTTTTTGTTTTTGGTAATTTTTGCGACTTTGAAGGTTTTAAAATTGTCTATGTTTTGGTAGTTTTTATTTATATTCGACTAAAATATTTCTTGTAATCAAGGGTATTTTGGTCTTCTGTATTTTGAGATGCAAAATTTGCATCCAAAATCTTTATTTTGGTGCATATGCGGATTTTAGCATCTTAGCATCTCAAGTATTTGGATGTTGCATCTAGATGCAAATTAAAAATTGTCAAACGAACAACATTTGGTGCATCTGCATCCAGATGCAGACGAACAAGACCTATGTATGAAGGCGTTGTTTTAGAAAATTCAAATGAGAGAATTTGCTGATAAAAAAATATTAGAAGCATTGAGGAACTTTGAAAGATAGATAATTTATAATGTGAAAGTTTAATAATTTAGAAAACTATTATGATACCATGTTACAATGTGTATCATCGTCGCGGTGTTATAGATCTAAATATATAAGACGAGTATACAATAGGGTCGTTGAAAGTTCTCACTATGTTTGATTGTTCCGCAAACATGCTAAATATGGTTTGTGATCATTCTAAAAACTCGACAATTTCATTGATATTTAACCATGAGCTTCATTAGATCAGACGATTGATTCGTTCACATAGAATGGTAGTCATCGAAAGTGGAGTTTAAAATCGTGATGGCTTTCCTTTTCTTCATAATGCTATGTAAGCATGGACATTTAATCTAAACCCTAAATCCCTACCAAAAAACCCTCATCCGAACATGAATCAGTACTTGAAGAAACCCGATCGGATCTCATTTCAAAATAGTTCGGGTTTCTGGGTTTATCCGAACTGAACTAGAAACCCGGAAAAGTATATGGACGTCTCAAACATTTTCACGCACATATACATACATACACTCCTATCCTTATATCCCTATTACGCATGTTCCCCCAAATAGACTCCTACACTGAACCCGAACCCATAAACATCAAAAAATCATAAGCCTCAGACCGAATCTAAAACCCGAAAAATCTGAAAAAACTCAAACTCGAAAGACCTAAAAGCCCGGAAATACATAAACCCGAAAAAGTATGGAGTTTACCCGGGTTTTAATAGTTTTACTAAATCCGACCCGAACTCAAAAAAACTTAAACCGAATCAGACTAGAACTATTTCAAAATCCGAAATATGATGTTTATAATATAAAAGCAAATTATGCTTGTGCAAGGCATGAATCAACAACTATCCTGCACGGACATAAACAAAAAGTATATCACATTTTATTTAAAAAATTAAATTTCTCCATGCCCGTGCATGGCACGGACCAACGTGTGTGTGTGTTTGTGTGTGTGTGTGTGCGCGCGCGCACGTGTGGGTGTGCGTGTGTGTGTGTGTGCGCGTGCGTGTGTGCGTGTGGGTGTGTGTGTGGGTGTGCGTGTGTGTATGTGTGTGTGTGTGTGCGCGCGCGCGTGCGTGCGTGCGTGCGTGTGCGCGTGTGCGCGTGCGTGCGTGCGCGCGTGCGTGCGTGCGTGCGCGTGTGCATGCGTGCGTGCGTGCGTGGATGTGTGTGTGTGCGCTTGTGTGCGTGCGTGCGTGCGTATGCGTGCGGGTGCGTGGGTGCGTGGATGCGTGCGTACGTGCGTACGTGCGTGCGTGTGCGTGTGTGTGTACGTGTGCGTGTGTGTGCGCGCGCGCGTGCGTGCGGATGTGTGTGTGGTGGGGGAGGGGGGTGGTGGGAATCTATACTATCTCTTGAAATCTTTACGACATAGTATTTGATCTTGATTGTAGAGTACCCCTTAATATCTTATCCAATATTATATTGTTATCAATTTTTAAAATTTATTAGTTATAATATATTTCCAGTGAACAAATAGCGTTGCCAAATGTGATTATTGGCTGAAAATAGTATGTGGGTCTTGCTAAGAGCACTTTCAACAGTGAGTCTCCTTCAATAGTGAGTCTCTCAACAAAAGTTTCTCTACATTATTATATTAGTATTTTAATATAATTTAATTTCAGAATTTAAATTTGTTAACAAAAATATTGTAAACCAATCAAAAGACTAGACATCAAAAATGAGTCTCTCAAAAAAAAAACTAGAGTCTTTTAAATGAGAGATTTTGAGAGACTAAAATCTTTGGTTGAGAGATTCACTTTTTATTTTTAAATTTTTATAATATTTGGTGAGAGATTTTGTGAGATATGGGTTCAGGGTCTTGGAAACAAGAGTATCTTAGGTGACACAGGAGAAGTGGTGGGAACACTCGAAGATGATGTGGCGAGCCTTCGCCAGAAATATGGAAAATAGAGTATTAATGTAAATCATGGAGATTACATTGAATATTCTAGGTCAATTGAAGGCAGTGAGTCTATAAGAAGATAAGTTGAAACTTCGTGAGAGGCACACCTAAAAATTGAGAAAAAGATCAGAGAGAGAAAGAGAGAATCTAGGGTTTCTGGGTGATACAAGTGATTGTTGTTGCTTGTTTAGCTAGGTTGTGTATTTTAGATATTGGTCAGTGTTGATTGCTAAGCTGTAGCAAGTCATATAAAACTGATCAAACAAAGTATATTGTAAGAATTTGTTTAAGAGATATCTAAAGAGTTTTTGGTAATCATCTTGTTTAAAGTTTTTTCTTCTAGTGTTCTTACAATTGATATGAGAGCAACCAACGAACATACATGTGAGATCTTGGGAGAAAAAGATGGACAATGGGAAAGAGCTTATAGCTTTGCAAAAACCCATAGTTCTGGATGAAAACAACTATGGACATTAGCAGGTTAAGATGATGCACTTGATCCGATCTGTGGATGAGGATGTTTAGACTTCAATTCAAAAAGGACGGGAGGAACCTCTTTTGGTCACTACTGATGGAAAGAAGATACCTAAATCTAAGGATAAGTGGATTGATTCAGAAAAGATTGCATCAAAATTCAATTCTAATGCGATGACGGTAATTTTTGGAGCTTTGGACTTGGAACAATTTAAATTGATTCAAGGAAGCGAGTCAGTCAAGGAAGGTCGGGATATTCTAATGAACTTCTTTGAAGGAGACACAAGTGAAAAAAGGACACATCTAGATCATCTTGCCTCTCAATTCAAAAATATTAAAATGGACAGTGATGAATCATTCAAAATTTTTAGCTCAAAGCTTAGCGCTAAGGCACACGAAGCTTCTGTGCTTGGTAAGAAGTACAAGGAGAAAAAGTTAGTCAAGAAACTTGAGATGTTTGCCTCCTAAGTATGTCGCTCACAAAGCTGTCGTGAAGATAACTGAGAATACATATGAGATAAAGTTTGAAAAACTTGTTGGGATGTACAAGGCTGAAGAGACGGAAGCTGCGAAAAATCTTAATAACACACACAAAGGTGTGGCTCTCTCTGTAGAAGAAAAGGATGAACGCATCCAGAAACTTGAAGACAACATGAGTTTGTTAGCCAAGAACTTTGGAAAAATGTTGAAACGTGTTGAGAATGGTACTAACAAGACACTAAGTCAATCTGAGAGGTTCGAAGAAGAAAAGTTTGGTCGGTTTCATATAGAACAGCCAGGATCCAGAGGATCTCGTGGTGAACGAGAAATGGTTAGAAAGAAAGCAGACATTTAATGCTTTGAATGTGAAGGGTATGGATACATGAAGATGGAATGCCTGCTGACAAAACGAAAGGAGATAAAGTGTTTTGAATGCAAAGGGTTTGGCCATGTAAAAACTGAGTTTCCAATCTTAGTCGAAAGGAAAGACAGGTCCTATATTTGCTTCAGTGACACTGATTCTGAGGATGATGATGATTCAGAGATGCTAAATTTTGTAGCATTCACAGCCAAGTCAAATGAAAAGAAGGACAACGTCGATTCGGGCTCTGAAAGTGAGAGTGATCAAGAGGTAGATCCTAAGTTGGAGTATCGAAAGCTCTACGACAGTTGGATTAAGCTCAATAACAAGAATCTACAACTTGTGAAAGAGAAAGCCATGTTGAAAGCTCAGGTACACATTCTCGAACGGGAGAATATGCCTTCACAAATGGAGGAGACAGAACTAATCATGCAAGTAATAAATGAAAAGGATGTGTCACACACTAAATAAGCTGAGAAACACATTAAGTCGTTGGAATCACGATTGGATCATATGCAAAATTTTCTTTTTTCATCGATCATATGCAAAATGTTATTGATCAAGAAAGGCAGAAATCTAAGATTCTGGAGTAGACACTTCAAGAGAGTCGCAAGAAAATATGTATGCTCAACTCAGGCACCAAAAACCTTGAACACATTCTGTCTGTGGGACAACCTCCTAAATTTAATTGGGGATTAGGCTACACGAGTTAAAAAGGAGAGAACAACTTGGACACAAGAAAAGGCTTTATCATGGGTAACTTTGTAAAAAGTAGTACCTCCATTCACACCGAATAAGAGGAGCTGAGGCAGGAAATGAGATCTCGTGAGCTCAAACCAATTCAAGATGTACCATCTGTCAGGGAGACAACCAACATCAAGGGTCACACTCAGTATGAAAGAGTTATCATGCCTATTAGAAACACGGGATGTTTGTTCTGTGGAAAGTTCAATCACCGTGTGAGGCACTACTACCTCCGAAAGAGGAGAATTGTTCAGGCTTGGAAAACTAGGCAAAGCTATATGTTGTCATATAAAGTAGGGATGGTTTAGATTCCTATGAGTGAGTTGTACTCCCTGCCTGATCAGAAACCTAAAGAGAGGAAGGTTCTTGTCAAAGAAATGACAGCTTTTAGTCATGAAGAAACATTGAATATGTTGTGCAATTTTGCTTAACTCCGAACAGAAGTGTGTGATGCAGAAGATCATTGTGACAAGTACACAGAACCCATGAAAGGATTGGAACTCATGTCTAGCAATGTCGCCTATACATCCATCAATAATGATGATGTTGAAAAGTGGTATTTCGACAGTGGGTGTTCACGACATATGACAGGTGATGCACATTCCATGAAACTCTACACTAAGTTGAAAGGGGGGAAAGTAACTTTTAGAGATGGAGCTGGAAAAATCAAATCAACCTTGGTTAGCTAATGTATACTTAGTCGAAGGACTTAAGGCTAATCTCATTAGCATTAGTCAATTGTGTGACAGAGGGCTGAAAGTGATCTTCATCAAGTCAGAATGCGAAGCTATTTGTATGAAGGGAAATGTAGTGTTATCATGAATTCGATCTGGTAACAATTGTTACATGTGGAGATCATTAGCAAAATGCCTCTCAGCAGTCACATCTAATTGGATCTATGGCACAAGAAGTTGATTGTTACATGTGGAGACCATTAGCAAAATGCCTCTCAGCAGTCACATCTAATTGGATCTGTGGCACAAGAAGCTGAGACATATGAATGCAAGTGCTTCGTGTCAAATAGTAAATGTTGATGTGTTAAGAGGCATACCTAAGCTTGAAGGTAAAACATAAATTATCTGTGACACCTGAAACAAAGAAACACAAGTCAAGGTTCATCACAAAAAGTGCCTGACATAACTACCAAGAATCTTATCCACATGTTTATCATGGGGCTAGTTCAGGCTGAGAGCATCTCTGGTAAGAGATATGTCTTTGTTCTAGTAGATGATTTATCTAGATTTACTTGGGTACGTTTTCTACGGTATAAAGGTGAAGCTGCAAAAAGCTTCAAGATACTTGCTTTGCAACTTAAAACAGAAAAGGGGAACATAATGCAAATAAAAAGTGATCGGGTGGTGAATTTCTTAATGAACCCTTTGAAAAATTCTGTCAGAGTCAAGAAATTAGACATCAATACTTTGCTCCAAGAACCCGACAGCAAAATGGCGTAGTGGAAAGAAAGAGTCGAACACTTCAAGAGATGGCCAGAGCAATGATGCAAGGCAACGCTGTGTCACACAAATTTTGGGCTAAAGTAGTAAACACCGCTTGTTACATCATCAACCGTGCATATGTAAAACAAGGAACAAAGCTGACTCCGTACGAGATCTGGAAAAGAAAAACTCCAAATCTAAGTTATTTTCATGTCTTGGATGTGTATTTTACATTCTGAATGACAAGGATAATCTTGAAAATTTTGACTCAAGGAGCGATGAGAGAATCTTTCTAGGATATGCCACAAATAGCATGGCTTTTCGAGCCTATAATTAGAGGACACGAACGATGGTGGAGTCAGTTAACATCTTGTTTGATGACAACAAAAGTCTACAGCTTCAGGAAATCTTACTAACTGATAGTGAATCACACAGAAATGACTTTTTGCATTCAAGTGCATAAAAAACCAAAAGTGTTAAGAGTGAAGAAGAAGTAGATCATGTCGACACATCAGAGGTGCATGTGCATAAAAGTCACTTAGCATAATACATTATTGGTAATCTACATGATTGTAGAATAACGCGAAAAAAGCAAATCAACTTCAAAGAAATGGTGATGCTCGCAGAAGTCATGGAGTTTGGATGTTTTGTATCACTCATAGAGCCACGATCATTTCAAGAAGCCTTAGAGGAGTAATTTTGGACATGTGTGTGTCATGAAGAGTTGGAGAAGTTCTCCCGTCTGAAGGTATAGGACCTGGTTGCTAAACAAAAAGACGTAAATGTGGAACCAAGTGGATCTTTAAGAACAAAAATGGATGAAAATGGGAACGTTGTGAGGAACAAAGCCAGACTTGTGGCTCAAGAGTATACTCGGGTAGAAAGAGTGGACTTTGATGAAACATTCGTCCCTGTTGCACGACTAGAGTCTATCTGATTGCTCTTAGGAATTGCTTGTGATCTTAAGTTGTATCAGATGGATGTCAAGAGTGCCTTTCTGAATGGGTTACTCCAAGAAGAAGTGTGTGTTGCTTAGCCAAAAGGGTTTGAAGATCCCACGTTTCCTGATCATGTCTATCATCTAAAGAAGACATTATACGGGCTGAAATAAGCACCTAGAGCTTGTTATGAGAGATTAACACAGTTTATGCTTGTGGTAGGGTTTATAAGGGGAAGTGTTGATAAAACCTTGTCCATGTACTCGTCTCATAAGGATTTTTTGGTGGTTTAGGTATATGTTGATGATATAATATTCGGAGGAACATACCAAGCATTGATTGATTAGTTTGTCTCCACCATGACCAAAGAATTTGAGATGAGCTTAGTCGGAGAGCTAAACTACTTTCTTGGACTGCAAGTTAGACAGCTTGATGAAGGAATCTTTGTTTCTCAGGCCGCATATGCTAGAAATCTCATTAAAAGGTTTGAAATGTAGACTGCAAAAGAGTCTACAACTCCTATGAGTACGACGACTAAGCTATCTCGAGATGAGAAAGGAGCCAAAGTTAATGAGAAGATGTATCGGGCAATGATTGAAAGTCGTCTACATCTCACTGCTAGTAGACCAGATTTGCGTTATAGTGTGGGAGTTTGTGCCAGGTATCAAGCAAGCCCAAGAGAGTCTCACATGGCAGTTGTGAACGTATCCTTAAATACGTCAAAGGAACTTTAGATTTTGGGATTTACTACACAAAAGACACTAACTCTAATCTGGCTGGTTTTTCTGATGCAGATTGGGCAGATAGCTTGGATGATCACAAAAGCATATATGGTGGATGTTTCTTCATGGGAAACACCCTGATTACTTGGCACAGTAAGAAGCAAAATTATGTCACTCTGTCAACACCTGAAGCAGGGTACATTACTTTAGGTAGCTTATGCACACAACTTTTGTGGATGGAAAAAATGCTGAGTGACTATGGTATTGATACTTACTCCATCTTAGTCTACTGCGATTATTTGAGTACAATTAACATTTCTAAGAATCCAGTTCAAAATTCTAGAACTAAGCATGTAGACATTAGACATCACTTTGTTAGGGAATTAATTGAGGAGAAACTTGCTATCATCGAACATGTTACTACTGATAAACAGTTGGTTGACTTTTTCACTAAACCTTTATATTTGAACACCTTCTATCATTTGAGAAAGGCACTTGATATTAGCAAAATCTAGGGTGTGTTACTGTGTAGTATGTTGTGTGTACATATTAGGACCTTCTGTTATTGCTTCTTTTTTATTAATCCCTTTTCCTTATCACCCCTTCAGTTAAAACTTCTAATCAGCTAATTAAGATAGTACCTAGAGCTTAGATGTGTTGATAACTCTCTTTCTTGTGTTTTATTTAAAAAGTAGGGAACATTGATCCCTAGAAAAGTAGTGAATTTCTAATCTACAAGAATGTGCATGAGAGCCAATAAAAAATACAATGACACCCTAGAAAAAATGGGAACATTGACCCAAAAATATGCATGAGGATCAATAAAAAAAAATACAATGATACCCTACAAAAGTAGGAACATTGATCTCTCAAAGAAAGTGTGCATGAGAATCAATAAAAAAATAATGACATCCTAGAAAAGTAAAGAACATTGATTTCTTAAAGTGACACAGGAGTTGAGTATGTCACTCAAGAAACCACGAAGTAATAGGGAAATCTTGAGAATGTTGATTAGTTGGTGTGTTTTTTTGAAAAAAACCTGACCCGTAAGGAGCAATGCAGTGTGTGGTCTATGTTGTACACAGTAATCAGTAAATAAATATCTTTCATCTAAGGGGGTTCAAGAGAAGTCAGTCTGGAGTTAGAGTAATCTTTGGTCTTGGTAACATGGGTCACTCATAGTTCCAAAGAAAACTGTCTGAAAGTATCTGTGTTAAAAATTGTTTTTGTTGTGTGTCGAATGAGGTCGAATTCTTAATATAAAGAGTTAATCGCATAGTCATGATTAAGAAATTTATTTGGATCAATTGGGCTGACTATGCTATTAATGGGCTTTCAATGCTAAGTTGTCTTTGATCTATTGGAAGTTTTTTTAGGGTATCGCGGAAAAATGCTATTTAAGGAAGCAAAAACATGTGCCACAAACCCTAGTTGTGTTAACGGTTCAGTGTCTTCACTTTTTATTTCTCAAAAACACCATGCCTCTTACTCGCAAGCAACGAGAAGCTGTACATTATGCAGCAGCTACAAAAACTTCTTCGAAACCTCTACCGCCAGGGACAACTCCATCTATTATCACAATCGAGGGATACTCTTGGGAGCCCTCTCAGCCGGGACATCGACCAGGGAAGGCACCAATGTTAGTTGATGAAGGAGAGTATGATGATGTCCCAGAGTATGTGGATGCTGAGGATATCAAAGAGGAGGAGTAGATTCATAATGATCAGGAAGGATATGAGAGTGTATATACGTCGTTTGAGTTGTGAATGGAAGAGAATCGAAAGCATCATCTCAGTACAAATGTTTCCAGCCATCTATGACAAACCACATGTTTGTCCGTTCAACCAGAAGTTTCTCACTTAGTAGGGTGCAAAAGCTTGTAAGAGTTTAAAGGTGAGATCCTTTCTTGATCAGAACCATTTGCCTCTAGGAAAGCCTGATTTGATAGGTGTAGAAGACATTTTGAGGATTGCTGGAATGTTGCCTACTGTTGTTGAGATAGATCAGTATGTGGTTCAAGTTGTTAGAGAATTATGCAGTAATCTGGTAGACTACATAGGGAACTCTCACGACATGTTTCTTGCGTATGTGCGTGGTGAGATGTAAGAATTCTCTCCTAATCTTATCAATCGGATGCTTATGCTTCCTTTTGATTCAACACCAAGCAAAGAATCAGAAGTTTATATGGATGATCCTCTGTTTGAGACCATCATGCTGCTCACTCGAGGGAGCAAGAATCGTTGGGAAGAGGTTCACTCCAAACACATGACTCCTACCATGGCTTTCTTGTACAAACTCTACTACCAAAACTAGATTCCATCTTCTAATAGCACGACTATGACTCAAATCAGAGTCAAGTTTTTCTACATGCTCGTCCATAACAAGCCATTTAGCTTTGGCAGATTGGTGTACTCTCAGATTTTGGAGATTGCCAAGAATCCTGAGCTGTTAGGACTTCGCCTTCCTTTTCCCAATTTGATCTTTTAGTTGCTAATATTTTAGTGTGTAGTCCCTGTTTATCGAAATGACAAAACATCCGTTGCTCCAAGAGAAATCTCATTGGACAAGAGTGCCCGAGGCTCTGATGGTGAGCAAGAACTGGCGCCTCCCTCTTTGGCATTCGATCTCAGGAATCTTAAATGGATGAAACACCAAATGGAGATGCGCATGAAAGGTAAGTCTTCTAATCTTTGTGTATTTCATTAATGTGATCTCATAAGTTTATGTGTGAATCTGCAACCAAAAAGGGGGAGAATATAGTCCATACGATGTACATCGTGCTGCGGAATCGAAAGACAGTGATGCGTCGGCTCAGGACATGGTTGAAGACTGAAGAAAAAGTTTTTTTTTATCTCTAGTTATCTCGCTTTTTCTTTCTTTGAACTAATCAAAAACAATGTCAATTGTGTTAGTTGTGTTTTGTTCCTGTCATGTAAGAGGATGTCGTCTCCTAAGTCCTCCCAACAATTCAAAGATGAGATTGACTTCTATTAAGTAATCGAATGTGTCACTCTGAACCTAACCTTTAATATTCATGATTTCCATGTTTTATTTTTTCCGGTTGTTGCTAACATTGAAACTAATCCATTGAGAGTAAATGTTTTTGGAGCTTGTGTATAGTGTGTGTAAACAGGTGCTTTGATTGACAAAAACACACAAAAAGGAGAGATTGTGAGATATGAGTTCAGGGTCTTGGAAATATGCAACAAGAGTATCTTGGATGACACAGGAGAAGTGGCGGGAACACTCGAAGATGACGTGGCAAGCGTAGGCGAGAAATATGGAAAATGAAAGCTTAATGTAAATTGTGAAGATTACATTGAAGATTCTAGGTCAATTGAAGGCGGTGACTCTATAAGAAGACAAGTTGGAACTTCGTGATAGGCATGCCTAAAAATTGAGAAAAAGATCAGAGAGAGAAAGAGAAAGTATATGGTTTTTGGGTGATACAAGTGACTGTTTTTTGCTTGTTTAGCTAGACTGGGTATTTTAGATATTGGTCAGTTTTGATTGCTAAGTTGTAGCAGGTCATATAAAACTGATTAAACAAAGTCTTGTAAAAGTTTTTTTTAATAGATATCGAAAGAGTTTTTGGTAATCATTTTGTTTAAAGTTCTTTCTCTTCTAGTGTTTTTACAGACTTTTGGTGAGAGATTAACCATTCAAAGTGCTCTAAATTATGTAATCTTGACGAATTCAACTAATTTCATGGATGTGTAAAAAGTCCTCTGATAGTTTTCTTTTTCTTTTTCTTTATTCACATGCCCAATGTTTTTCTTCTTTCTCTGGTAATCTTGACGAATTCATCTAATTTTATGGATGTGTAAGTTCATGACGTACGTATACAATATGTTGAACATTTGAACTTGAAAAATTAAGATCTCCCGAAATCATACTAGTGAACACTCTATATAATCCAACAATCAAAAACTCTATTAACTATAAAATAATTTTCTAACTTTTAACAGAATTGGAATCAAACGCTTAGCTTATGTTTTACTCCATAGAAAGATTGAATTTCCGAAATTTTTACACATGTTAAGAATAAGATAAATGTGTATTACAAAATCTATTATTTATTCTTACTAAACACTTTCCAATAAATATCAATCAGTATCTAATAAATTTAAATATTTTTAATTATGAGTGAATTTGGTGAATAATCATACCCCCACCATTATTTAATTTTTTGGAATGAAAAAATAATATTATTATAATATTGGAGAGATTTTACCAAAAAACCCTTCTTTGGTGAACGAAAAAAAAGATAGGAAAAAAATAGTAAAATCAATTTGTGAGGGGATATGAAATTTAATTAATGGTGGATCTATGGTTATTCAATTGTATTTCCCTTCAATTAATATATTTTAGAATTTAAAATTAATGAACAATATATCAAAAGTTTAGAAAATCAATCTTTGTGGAATAAAAAATGTCTAAAATTTAGTCTTTCAGAAACAAAAAGAGTAGGACTTAAATAGTCATTTTTCACTTGTTTTGAAAGTACTTTCGAGAGTATTTAAAACTCAATTGATATGATTTAAGTGAAAAAATTTATTGGGTTGTTAATCTTTCAACCACAATATTTAAAACAAAATTATGACAAATACCAAAGCACAATTTGGTAAATACAGAAAAATCTACAATAAATAAAATTGGTGGACGCCTAAGAGCATAGCCAATGTATTATTTTTTTTTCTACAGTAGAGTAACCCCTAAAATGGAGTGAGTTTTGCTCAAATGTATTACTTAAAAATGGAGTAGCCAATAGAATTATTTTAATATGGAATAATCTCATTTTCCACCTTAGATATGGAGTAATGACTACTTATAGAGTAAGGTTGAAACAAATTCCACTTGAAACTTCATTTTGGAGTAAATTTTAAAATGTGGTTGAAAATGCTCTAATACATTATAGGTATTTGTCACTTGTAAGAATATTATTTTATATATATGGATGTATATTTAAAGAAAATTTTTATAAAAGGTAATAAGTTATAAAATATTATGTATTATAAAAAATTATCTGTTTAACTATTAGATAAAGATAAAATTTCGAAATATTTAAAATTAAATTATCTAACTTTGATTAAATGTTGTTATGTTAGGTTTACAATTAAGACACGAATACGATTATATTTTGTTTCTAGATTTTCTTTTTGCATTTTTTCCTTAAAAAACTCGTAAGATATATAATATAGAAAGTATTGTTACAAAACAAGTAATGAATATCTATCACATAACGTACTTCTCAAGATAACTCTCTTACAAGTAAGATTAAGTTGAAGCAAATTCTTGTGTATATTACTCTATTTTATCCTCCCTATGAAAGAGGACTATAACCTTTGTAAAGATCATCAACAATAACAAGACAAACACAACAATAAGAAATACAAAGATCTTGTAACATAAGAAACTTGCTTTCTGTATTCTTCAATCATTCTACAATAAAGGGTGATATAACTAAGTATGCTCTACACTCGCCATTAGTTTGGATCTTGTGTATTAGAAGAAGTTTTACTTTATAAAATTTGAACAAAATTTATAAATTACATAATTTAAAGAACTAATCTTTAAGTTATTCATTTATTTTTCTGCTATGAGAAAAGAAAATGCAAAGGTAATTAAATTGAAAAGTTAATACATTTCTTAAATAAATAATAATAATTAAGACAAAAACTAATTTTTTGATTTAAAAGACACATGCTTATAAAATTATCTTATGTTCTCCAAAGTTTTATAAAGACTACGAATGTATGTGGTATATAAATGAGACCACATTGGAGATATAAAAAACTTATGAATTTTATCATACTGAAATCTAACAATATAAAAGGTACTAATCCTATATTTCTAAACTATCCACCTAAGCTATTTGTGAACTTTTGTTATGGTGACACGTCAGCAACTATCTCTTCTTCCCTCTCCTCATCTCTTTCTCTCTTAATTATTTTGAAACTTAATTTTTCGTCCAACATTTTATCCCCCTTTCATTTAATCATCTAAGTAAATTAAACAAAGATGGCTCGCCTTCCTCACCGTTTCTCTCATTTTAAAATGTCTTCAAACCTTTTTGATTTCTAGTATAAATAAACATCTCATATATCTCAAAATTCTCTTGAAACCCATCAACCAATCTCTTCCACTAAAATAAAAAACTTCAATGATGCCTTCCATGGAAAAAGAGCTGCTTCTTACTCCAAACCCTGAGAGATCTGTATTTAAGAAAGTATTTTGAGTTGGTGTTATATCTCGATTTTCCTCAAGGTCGAGACCTGTTGTATCGGGGAGAATCCAAATGGTTAAGTCGGGAGTACTAAGCGTTGATTCATCACCGAATCACCTCCGGACGATGACACTTGGTCCAAACAACCTCATGTTCCGTCGTTCCGTAATATCTACTGCTATGATCGAGATGCTAATTTCCCGTTCGTTTCAAGGTGCGTTGTAGTATTAGCCTTTTAGTGGATGCTTGGGTGTTCAATTTTGGCATTAGAATGTTCTTATGAACTTATGATTCATCCTTTCTTGATAATATCTGATCCTATTTGTTCAATTTTGTTGTTTCCGTTCAGTCATTTTGTTAGTTTTGTTCACATAATGAATGTTGGGCTGTGGAATGTTGCAGATAATGTTTTCACCTTTCTCTCAAAAGGTCTCTTCGAACAAGTAAGTGACCTACTTGATATGCCTCCTGTTAGACCTTTCTCAACTGTTCAGCCTAGAATGTGAGATACTTTTTGTCTTTTTTAAAGCCTTTTATCTTAAGGTTGATTGATTGCATTATCATCTCTTCTCATGCGATTCAAAGACTGATTGTAAAACTAAAGCCAAATGCTTTATTTATTTGAATGGGTTTTGTGTGTCTCTGTCTCTTATGTGTTCCCTATATATATATATATATATATATATACATATATATGATAGCTTCTTTTATGATTTCGCTCTTCGATACATGTTCATCCAATGGTTTGTGAAATAATCAACAAACCTGCGCTGATGGTGGTCGTATGTCGGAAGATCTGGTGAATCTATAATAGTTTGGTTCCCTTTTCTTATGTTGGAATGAGCTGCATTGCTATTCAAGATTTTCATCTGAGTTTATGACATTTACTTAATCTTCTTTTATTTGAGTACTCAAATTTCGTAGTTGTTTGCTAGCTTTTAATATAGAAGAATACTAAGTTTCTCAGAAAAAATAGAGTTTACAAAGATATATATATATAATACATAACATAGGTTGTTGGATCAATAACATTATATTATTTAAGTTTACTTCTTTTTTAATTGTAAATTACACATTCATATACAGGAGAGGCAGCTGTAATAGACGGGTCACTCTCCCTACACAAGACATTCTCCAGACCACCAAGGGATCACCACCTTTGTTTATATATCCAAACTTTTTTTCACGTATGAGAGAAATAAATACAAAATATACATTATAGCCTCTTCTTTTCTATAGTGATGCACAACACCTATTTACAGCATGTGAGGCATTGTGATGTTGGGTCGTGTGTGACATTAAAGGACAAAGGATATGTCCAAGACAATTGTCTTAAGTTATATATGAAAAGAACAAATTTTAAATTATAATTACATACATCTTAAGTGTTGTACATTTTGATTATATTTATTTTTAAAAGTTATCCTTTTTTAAAAAGTTTGACAATAGCCTTCTCCACAATAAACTTGCCAAATTTCCGTAATAAATATTAAATATTTTACTTCCAATTATGTTAATTTTTGTTAAAACAATTGCAAATCGGTATTCATCTGAACAGAAAAATAAAATTTTAAAAACATAATCATGTAGAAAAAATTAAATAAAATTAGCATTATATAACAAAAGAAGTTTATAATATACAAACAAATCCAATGATATTTTAAAAAATGATTTTAGTTTTAAATAAAAAATAAAATGTGCGTTTTTCTTAAACTGTTGAAGTACACTTTCGAAAAAGAACTGTGAGCTTTATAAATCTTTTAAATTTGGTGTAGATTCTTGGTGTCACAAAGACTGAATTATCTATTAGGAAATAGTAGAAATTCAATATGCTGTAATTTTTTGCCTTTTTCTTTTCCCTTTTTTCCTCACAAGATGTTGTTATTTAAATATAAATTATCATACTAACAGATTTTCGGAAGTATAATAATATTTATATGAACTCTTATTAATAAATATATTGTATTCTGAAAAGTATAATATTATTCCAAAATATTATAAGTCAAAATAAAAATTACATATTAAAGTTAGATATTTAGAGAAGTCACATTATCGTCTTCTTCTTTTGATAAAATGTTATTTCTCAAAATATTAATACATAGCTCATTTTTCCTAAAAATTTTGTAAAAAAATAATAAACCAATTCTCTCTATAATCATATATGCGGACTATATTAAATAAATATCAATTTGGAACTTAAAAATCTATTTAATACATGCAAATCTAGCTATCATATCCTCTTATGATGTCCACGTAAGCCTTAAACCAAAACCTCCACCTTCAGCCACGTCAGACTCAAAAGCTGCGTTGTGTTCCCAACCAACTCCATGTTCTTTTTAAACCTCTCAATCTGCCTCCAAAAAATAACATACTCTCCTTCCTTTCCTGGGCTACGAGGCTCAATATCTTTTCTCGATCCAGCTTCATCCTCAGAGATAGTGTCTTCTTCCCAAGATGCGCCACCGTCGATCTTTACCTCAACAAAAAAATCACAAACTAATGTATGTTTATTATATTATATTTCGTCGGTTTATGATTTGAATTAATTTCAGAGATATTAAAACAAATTTTGAAAGAAACTGGGCAAGAGTAACATATTTCAATTATGATCTTGCTTATGTCTTCTATGAGTTTTTCTTACCTTTCTCTTTATAAATATATCTTAGCATTAATAACCTCTATGTGAAAGAATTGGGTTTTCTCCCTTTGTCTTCCTCACACTTATTGCGCTACAACACACAAGTTCTTCTCTGACAATCACTTAAAAACGATAAATTTGTTGTTTCATAAGCTTCTACTTTTGCTCATATTTTCTAAATTAATTTTGAAAAAATAATAAACAAATTTTAAAGATTTCAATAGAAAACTAATATGAAGATTTAATTTTACACTTTTAAAATGAAAACTTAAAACGTAATTACGTGCTGTAAAAGTAATAATATAATAGAAAAAATAGTGGTAAAAGACTATTTCTTTTATATAAACGGTTTATAGAAAAGTGTTTTAGAGACTTTAAATAAATTTCGAGTCTTCAAAAACAAAAAGCTACAATGCCCACAATTGTATCAACATTTCACTCTAATATATACAAATTATCATAGGTTGTACGGTTACCGTTAAATAAAGACGAACTAAAATAACTCTTTTTTTTTAAGATTGACTACTTAATTATAAGATTGACTACAATTCAAAAAAAACATTTTGTTAGAACAATATTAGCAAACTTTTTGTTGGTAAAAAACCGCGCGTAGCGTGGTCAATCCCCTAGTAATTTGATTATAACATGGTGTAATCGGCTAAGCTAGTACGATTTACCAATGACACCAAAGATTATTAAGTTGAAACTTAAGAAAAATTTCAACTATTTCATGTTTTCAGTAAAGTTAATTATGAGTCTATCATGTGACATATCATGAATCGTCATTTGTTTGATTGATTAAACTCACTAAACATGGAGTATTGATTTCTTTAATCGTGCTTGGAATCATGTCATGAATATAACCGATAAAAAATGAAAATTGGTTTAAGATAAATCGGTGAGATGAACCATTATCTTGATATATGGTATTCAAAACTCATACTTAAAGTTAAAAGATCAAATATATACAAGTGAACCCGAGTTAGGTACATTTTCGATCCTACAGTGGAATTCAATTTAAGATGGATGAACTAGAAGATTCATTATCTTGAGGGAGAGAATTAAAGAATTCCACTATTATATGATAAAGACTAATATTTATATGATATTATATGATAAAGACTAATATATATATATATATATATATATATATATATATGATATTATATGATAAAGACCAATATCTATGTGATATTAGTGGAACCAAATACAAGCATTTATTCTTAAATATATATAATTGGAATAACGTGAAACATCTAGAAGATTATGTTCACACTCAAATAGTCTTGTTAAATCATTAATGAAAGTCATAGTTGGCAAGACCAAAATATGATGAATTGTGGTTTCCATGTTTTGACTAAAACATGAGATTATGATTATAAGGTTAATGACTTATAGGAATTATATATCTCCCATGTACTTGATTGATGGTTAGAGATCAAATGTTTCTTAGTCAAATCTTACGAGTGGGCTGGAAAAATTCGCACATTGAAGAATAATGAGATCCAAAGGATGAAGGAAACCATCACAAGATGTGGTTGATGTAAGATTTACATATCATCATATTGATAAAAAAATTACTCCCATTAGGATGTGAGAAAATGGTTGATTATCTTTGATTATTGAACAAATAAACGTGAACTTAAAGTTCAAAGAATCACTATTTTACAAGTCAAATGCTGGGAGCATTTTTTTTGAAGAAATTAATCGCATCACATATAAATGTTAATATTTTTGAGAGAAAATCAATGTTCATGAAGAACAATTTATTATTCTTCGTGAGTCTAAGACATGTCAGGGACGCGATAGACTAAATTTAGGAGTAGATTCTCCAAAGAGAACATTTATATATATCAATGGAACATAACTAAAGAAATGGTTTGAAAAATTTCTATATCAGATAGTGGAACAATGCACACTATTCTAAGAAAAAAATATATTTCTCTGATTTGAAAAAACACATATTATTCAACACAATATTAGGTCCTGCAGACCCGATTGAAGAAACTGGTAAAACCAGCTTTATGTTGCCTAATGGAACTAAGTTTCCCATAAGTGATGTCATATATTTCCAAATTCTAAAAGGAATTTGTTGAGTTTTAAAAACATATACCTTCAACGATATAATACTCAGTCTAGGGCAGAGAATGAAAAAAAGTATATGCACATAACTTCTGGTAAATGAGACAAAATGCACATACATGAAATAATTCTAGAACTTCCTTCTGGTTTGCATCATACTTATATAGATGCAATAGAATCACATCTTGTGATCAAAAGAAATCCTTAAGATTTCATAATATGGCATGATCGCCTAGGTCACTCAGGCACCACAATGATTCGAAAAATCATTGAGTGTTCACATGGTCATTCACTGAAAATACATGAAATGTATCATGAGAAGATAATGACATGTGTTGCATGTGCTGTAGGAAAGTTGGTTATAAGACCATAGTCGATGAAAAGTGATAAAGATCCACCAAAGTTTCTTGAACGAATTCAATGTGATATTTGTGGACCAATATATCCACCATGTAGACCATTCTACTATTTTATGGTATTAAGTGGCATATCCAGTAAATGGTCACATGTTTGTCTATTATCATCTCGAAATGTGGCATTTACGAGATTTCTAACTCAGATAATCAAATTGAGAGCTAAGTTTTCTGATTATCCTATTAAGAGAGTTAGATTAGACAACGCTAGTGAATTTACATTCCAAGCATTCAATGATTATTGTATGGTGACGGGGATTGAAGTTGAACATCTGGTAGCTCATGTTCATATACAAAGTGGTCTGGTTGAATCATTAATTAAATATGTGCAATTAATTGCGAGACCCTTAATTATGAGATCAAAAATAAACCTATGTTTGGGTTCATGCTATTTTGCATGCAAAAGCAGTCATTCAGATAAGACTAAGTGCATATCATAAATATTCTCCACTACAACTAGCATTTAGTCAAGAGCCAAACATATCTCATTTATAGATTTCTGGTTGTGCGATATATGTGCCTGTGCCACCACCACATTGTAGAAAGATGGGACCGAAAAGAAAGTTAGGAGTATATGTTGGTTATGATTCTCCATCAATTATATGATATCTAGAACCGCAAACTGGTGATGTTTTAACGGCATGTTTTGCAAATTGTCATTTCGATGAGAAAGTATTCTCGGTTCTAGGGGGAGAAAATAAATAAGTTGCGAAGGATATCAAGTGGTGTGTACCATCCTTGCTACACCTTGATCCTCCTACAAAAGTGTCAGATCTAGAAGCTCGACAAATTATGCACTTGCAAAGTATAGCCAATCAGTTACCTGATGCTTTTGCAGATATTAAAACAGTGACTAAATCACATATACATGCTGCAAATACCCCTACCGTCTAAAAGTACCACCAGAACATGGAAGAGCATATGATACACGTGAGTCTATAACACGCCTGAAGCGTGTTAGACTCGTTGTTCTAAGGATAAGATTCCTAGAAAGACAAAGGAAACTGAAAGGCACAATGTTCCCGGAATAGTAGAAAATATTTCGAAAGAAATGAATCATGAGAATGACGAAAGTGCAAAGCATCCTAAATCTGAAGAAAATCATGAGATTTCTATTAGTAATGTCCATATTAGAAAGATATGGAAAAGAAATGAAATGGTGATGTTAATGATGTTGTCTCTTACCTTTTGGCAAATGAAGTAGATGAGGAAAACAAAGATCCAAAACCAAAATTTGTACATGAATGTCAAAGGAGACATAATTAGATCAAATGGAAAGACGCAATACAAGTACAACTTGATTTGCTTAATAAAAGGAATGTACCCAGACCGATTGTACTCAAACTTGAAGTTGTGAGACTAGTTGGATACAAATGAGTTTTCATTCGAGACAAAATGAGAAAAATGATATTTTGAGATACAAAGCTCGTTTCACGGCCCAAGGGTTTTCTCAAAAATCTTAAATTGATATGAGAAAAATTAAGAGATGATTGGTCCTGAAGTACCATATATCTTCGTGCTACATACTGCTATTTTCTCTAACAAATTATATATTGATGTGTCTCTAATAGTAAACTTACTGGTAATATATGGTTTATCGCTTCCCCAAAAGGTAACATGGTATAAGTCATATTTTGAGATATTTTCAAAGACCATGAAAATAAGTCTATATTGTGCTAATTCATCAAAACGAGTTTTTGAGATAGTTTTGCATAAGATAAATTTATCTAATCCATGCAAAGTCTTATCATGCATGATGTTTTTACGATTGGAGGAATAGCTATATATTGGAGTTCTTCGAATCATGTTGAAATCATTGCACTTCACGAAACGAGTAAATAATGTGTATGACTGAGATTAATCAGTCAGCATATCTGATCAAGTAATGAAATACATGTGATTATAGAGCTTACTATCTTTTATGAAGACAAGGTTGCATGTGTTTCACATAAGAAAGAAGGATATATCAAAAGTGATAAAAACAAACATACCCTCCAAGTTCTTTTATATACTCAAGAGTATGAGAAGAACAAAGAGTTGAAGGAAATATATGCGCTCATCAGATAATGTTGCAGACTTCTTCACAAAAACTTTGTCTACTTCAATGATCAAGAAACGTGTTCATAACATTGAAATGAGTCATCGACGAGATCTATGAGTCATTCGAGGGGGAGCTTGTGTGGTTGTATTCTTTTTCCCTTTCTATATTTTTTCTCACTGGGTTTTCCTAGAAAGGTTTTTTAATGAGGCAAGACCGTACGCGCAAGTGATATATCCAAGGGGAAGTGTTATAAAAAAGTAACGAGTGCATATCACATAACGCACATCTCAAGATAACTCTCCTACAAGTAAGATTAAGTAGAAATAAATTATTGTTTGTGTTACTCTATTGCATCCTCCATATAAAAGAAGACTAGAATTTTTGTAAAGATCATCAACAATAACAAGAAACAAACACAATAATAAGAAATACAAAGATTTTTAAATATAAAAAACTTTTTTTTGATAAAAAAATATATAAAAAATTTTCATTCTCTATTCTTCAGTCATCTCTATATTATTATTTGGTAAGCACATTTAAAAAAATAACCTTTAGTTTGTAAAAAAATTACATCATATGCCATTAGAAAAATATATAATTCCAAAAAAAATTAATTCATATTTGCAAAATCTTATTGCAGATTCTCTTGATATCCCTTTTTTAAATTAGCAAATATTAATTTTTATTTAAAAATAATTATATTTATTTAAAAATAATCAAACCAATCATTTTTACAGTGATTAATTTTAAAATAATTTAACTAAAATTTATTTCGAAATAAAAAAATATCATTTTCAATATGTAATATTAATATATCATAAATTAGTTATATAATCAAAAACTCATGATTTATAAAAAATAAAAGTAAAAAAACTAAAAAAAAACTAAGAAAAGCTGATTTAAATATAATAGATAAATAACTAATTATTTATCTTACATATCCTTGAAATTTATTTTAAAATTAAAATATGATTTTACGATGGATATATTGAACGAATATTAATATAAAAAGAATATATACATCGGATCAAACATCTTAGCCAACTCCAAAAATAATTTTTTAACTATAAATTTGCATATTTAAGTTGTGCAATAATTTTAAAAAATTTCAAAACATTTAACATATTTTTAAATATTAATAAAATATGACTCCGCATATAATCTTAATTTTACAACAAAAATAGTGAGAGTAGGTTTTTCTATAGCTATATATTACTGTTTTCTATAATCATATATTAATAGTTTTTGGTGTGATGTTAATTTTTCCCTTAAGCTAGTGTACATACCCCCAAACGCAGACTAATAAAAAATAATTAAGTTACAAATTACGTAATTAGAAGTCCATCAATTATCCTATATCTCCGTCGAGAAACAGAATGCTCCTCACTTTTTGCCCCCAATTCCCCTCCGCCATATCCGTCCCGTCACCGGCGTTATTTTTGCAGTCCGTTCAATCTCCGGAGCTACATGGAGAAGCTTATCGACAACTACTATCACTTGAGATTCTGGGATTCGCAAGAAACTGGGGATTTCTCGAGCCTTCGTGACGCCAAAATCTCTGCAGAATTCAAAATAGTTTAAGACTTCTTCTTCGTGCGACAAAGACTTCGCCACAATCTTCATCGCCAACTCCGCCTCCGAGTTTCCGTTAACACCGGACGATAAATCGGCGAATTCGCGGCCGATCTGACCGTAAATCTCTAAAATCTCGCTGATTACATACTCCATAGCTTCGATTACAAGCGGCGCTTCTCCGACTGGTCTGATTCTCATCAAGGAATCGATGATCCGTTGCATTTTGACGAAGATCTCGAGTCGAATCGTGATCTCATTGCTCTTCTCATTGTCGTTGAAAAAGAGAATCGATCTCCTGTCGAGAAACAAGAAATAAGCGCGAACGAAAACGTTAAACCGACCGGTTCTACTAAACCGAGATTTCCTTTTTCCGAAATCAGATAGATCAAATGGTAACCGTCCGATCGACTCGACGTCCGTGGATCCGGCGAGGAACAAGCCGTGCAATAACATCAAACATTTCAAAGCCACCGTCCAGCTCCGCGTGCGTTCCACTCGCAACGTGATGGCGCGTAAGATTGCTTTGAAACACAAAGGGTTTTTGTTTATGTATCTGTGGATGACCTGAACGTTTTGGATATCGATTGAGAGATCGTCGTGGCTCGTCGCTTTGATAATAGCCGCCGTGAACTTTTCATCCGCCGCCGCCGTCGTGATTAGACTGAGTTTGTCCTTTACTGCTCCGGTGGTGCGTCTCCATATCTTCATTCTCGAATCTAACTTTTTTTTTCTTCTCTTGGTAATTTACAAGTTCGATTTTTTGTTTTTTGGGTTCTATAATTCACATGATAAAATGAGAAGTTGGTTTCTAACTTTTAATTTTCTCTGTTTCTTTCCTTGTTATATTCAACTTATGGGACGCATAAAAATGATTTCGATTTAGATTTGGTTTATAATTAGTTAAAATTTGTTTTAAAACTTAATCATATTTGTTAGAATCTTCTTAACTAGAAAAATGTTAACAAAACCTTGAGGCTTGGCATCCCAATTATTAGCATTTGTAATTCACAAGTCTTCTTATGATTTATGAGACGCACAACTTCATATCAAAGCCAATGATTATTTAATATGATACGAAATTGACTACAAAAAAATTCATGATTACAATGTACATATTTACCAAGAATAGTACATATTTATCAAAAATTCATCGTTAGATCTTCACTTTCACTCTTATCCTCTCTATCAAGCTCGCAAAATGAACCTGATTTATGAGATGATATTAGAGTGCAAAGATTGATCTGAGGAAGTGCACCAAGAAAAGTGACAATGTCTGAAAGCTTTTTGGAATCTTCAGACAATGTAGTGAATGATGGAGAATCCTTCATAGTTGTTGATGGAGTAAACTCCATAGTGGTAGTCTGCTTGGGAGCTTGTGTAGTAGTTGGTGGTATTAAAGTGTTTGAGAGAGTGGAAAGAGCTACCTCTAATGGTAGCAATGCTTGAGGCACGTCCTGTCTAGCTATTTCGTCTCGCAATGGCTGTTCTTGGTCAAGTATTTGGAGGCACTCTTCTTCGGAGCTATGATTAGGTAGGACTAAAGTAGACGTCGTGACTTTTGTAGTAGATTGTTGTGGTAGTTCAGAACCCATTTCTTCAGATACAACACAAGTCAATGATGACATGGCAGAGAGATTAGTCTTACCTTCGTCCTCAGATCTCAGACCTTGTGAATCCTCTTTCTCTTTTAGCGTATGAGTAACAGTTTCTTGTTGCCGTAAGATGTCAGTGTCCACTGGTGGAATGGCATACTGTTTTTCTTTGGCTTTCTCTTCAACTCTCTGAACATGTGAGCACATCATGTTCACTGAATTGGCAGAAGGCAAGCGAGAGGGAATCTCAGAGTCTTGTAGCAACTTATTAACATCAACCACATGCACATTCTCTAACCAACAACCATCATTCTAATTTTCTTTTCGGCGCAAACCAGCAAGGAGAAGGCATCTATTTTCTTTGTGGCCTAATTGCCCACATCTTTCACAAGACGATGGTATCCAAGTGTAGCTAACATCCACCATGAATATATTTCCTTGCTTATCATCTAGTGCAATCTGCTTAGGGAAATGTTTATCTAGTTCAACCTCAACCAATACTTTTGCTTCACCTAGTAGTGTAGGATCTAAAAAAGGCTTGGGAGTCATCATTGGTTCCCCTAAACCCGAGGCTATATGGCTAATCCCAATTCTCGAATATAATCTACCTGGAATCTTAGAAATGTTGACCCAAACAGGAACGGTTGAAATTTCGTCTATTTCAAATTTAACAGCGGGGCTCCACGGAGCAACGAACAAAAGACAATCATCCATGTGCCAAATACCCCTTTGTAACACCCAGTTACGAGTACCATCATGAGGAATATGAAAGATGAAAGCTGAATTGCCTATCTTCCTACTTGTCACATTAAAGCTTCGACCCCATAATCTGTTTGCTACTGCATGAACTAATATTCCTTGAGGCGACAAACATCTAAAGAAATTATCAATAACATATTGTTCGCTATTCTCTGGCCCTAAAAGGAAGACCTTTCTAGGAATTTGTACCTGAGGAATTCCATCATCGTTAAATGTTGGTATCGAAGCGCGAAATAAGTTTCTGGAAGCAGAATTTAACTTTGCCGCCCATGGAAAACGTAGACTCCCATCTGCTTTCAGTTCTGGTGGAGGAAGATTAACCACATGTTGGTTTGGTATCTCCTTAGACGGAGCTTGCCTCTGTTTACGCATCTGGACTTCTTGCATCCCCTCCTTTAGTGAAGGCCATATATTTGCTTGATTTACTGGGATTTGTGCTCCTTGATTGGCAAACGTTGCTGGTTTTGATGGAAAATGTAGAGGTTTTCCCCAAGCACCCAAAGATGGAGTGAATGAAGAAGTAGTTTGGATAATCGCAGGGAGATTTAGCTCTGTAGAGGTACCAGTTGGTTGATGTGATGCGTCGCTAGGTTGGAGATCAATCGGTGACGCACATCTAGTCGGAGCTTCGCCTTCTACTGGAAGAGTATCCGACATGGCTGTTGTGCTTCCGTCAACCACCGTTGCGTTATCTCGTGAAGGGGAGATTTGAGATTCCATGACACAAGGAGGTGAGGGAGATCAATGTGTAGCTTAATCGAGAGAGGAGAGAACCACCATGCCGGTGAAAGTGATGTTTTGGTCAACGACAGTGGTGATGGCCGCCGATTTAGAGGAAGAAGATGATTAGAGTACAGGCGATTTGGGGGTTTTCGAAGAGATTTGGGATTTTTTTTCTTTTTTTTATTCGTAAATTTTTTTTACATGTTGTTCTCTTGAAACATCATTTGATGATTATACTTGAGTGGTGAGTTAACGGCCACTCCATACATCAACTTAAGGTATATTGTGTTTTCTATAGCTAAACACATACGCCATAAATATTGCATTGAACATACTTGAAATCGACACTTGTAGTAAAACATTCAAAATCACATACTTAAATGTTTAGATGGCAAACTCATCGTGATGACGTTGGTCCACGTAAAACACAACAACATATTATTTTAAATATAGTATACAATATAAAAAAAAACTTCCTCTTTCCATCTTCCACAAACGTCTCCTCTCTCTTCTCAACCTCTAATTTCTTCTCTCCTTCTCGTGCTTTCTATTGTTTTAGAGGTTTTTATTTCCAAGCTCGATCTATAGTCATAAATCTCAATTTCTCTTCAGTTTCTCTCATGGAGTTCGTAAATCTTCAGATCGAGACTCGGAAAGAATATCATCGGGAGATTTTCGCTCAACAAACTCATCATCCAACATTTTACCATCACGTTACACTAAATCCACAATCCCACGGTTGATAAAGCAGCGAGGAAGGTTTCGATTTCTCGATGGTGCTCTCGTGGACGAACTCACTTTTGTTCTTGGATTGAAGTAAATCGAGAAAGCGGTTCTTGCAGATGAAGTAGTTGTCATTGTTGGCTTGACTGAGTATAACCATAGAGAGATTTTTCATCGAAGTCATAATCATGATCAATGTAATAGAGATATTCTGGATGACTATGGGAGATAAGATCACATTTTCTATTGAGCGAACGATCTCTCAAGCTTTGAAATCTGATTATAATTAGATTTGGAATTGGAACTGGAAATGGAATCAAGCTTTCGAATTGATGTATTTCTGTGCACAATAACTTTGTTTAGCCATGGAAAACACAATATGAACCAGGTTGAGGCATGAATTGACCGCTTCAATTCTATGCAATTTTATATTTATATAGTTTTATACATGCAATTTTATACTATGCGAGTATAGATACGTATTTTCATTAACATTGAGATCGTACGTTGTCACCATCTCCAACTCTACTCCGTAATTCACTTCACCATTTTAGAGTATTCTATTTCAATATTACTACATTTTCAATTCTAAATAGAATAATTGTTAGAATTACTCTATTTATGGAGTAATCTTTTTTATTATTCCATTTTGGAGTTAAACTTTTTTCAATTTATCTAATGATCTTTTAAATTCTAGATTTTTTATTTATACTTAAACAATATTTAAAAGATAATAAATATGATATTCCACAAAAGACTATGTTTATAATTTTACATAAAAATGCATATTACCTAATCAAAAACTAAAAATAAATAATATAGAATAAATATAACAGAAATCAGTAGTGATTCGATAGTCCGGTAATAAACACATAATATAACATTGCATGTATAAAAGTATATAAATATGAAATTGCACGAATCGGCTATGAGCCGTTATTACACAAAACTATCAACATCGCAATTATAATATGAGTGAAACAATATCAACTCAAACAAAAATTAACTTGGATTCCGCTAGTGAGCCGTTATTTATTGCCTATGCGCATAACTTGCAAACAAAAGTAGACAAAATTTGTTTTGTTGACAAAAAAAAAATAAATTGTTTTTAGAAGTCGATGTTATGTTCCTAGGATATTTATCTTGTCAAAAAAAAATGTTCCTAGGATATTTAGCTGGTAAAAGGGGTTGGCAGAATGAAAAAGTCTTTGTCTCAAATGACGTAGACTTTCAGGAAGTCATCTTTATGTATCTACAAGATGTCATGTCGATGACTTATATATTCTTTGTCACTGCCCCACTCGCTGTAGTATCTTCTAGTGATGACGAGGACATGTCTGCTTGGCCTACGGCTATCGTAAAAATCGAAGAGGCTTCTGATGAGGTATTGGATGTTAATGCTTCTGATAATGATTCTCAGGTTTCACTTGAAATATAGCAAGTGCATTTCTCGATTAAGCCAAAGCTTTTTCATATTCTTCTGATATTGAGAATCAGGGAAAAGGACAAAGAAATAAGGGAAATTATAAAAAAAATAATTCAAATCCCCTATTATTTATCTATCTACCCAAAGCTCACACTCTCTCCTACTTTCTCTTCCTATCTTTCTTTAACATTTTTTCTACAAAACTAAATAATTATTTTTTATTATTTATTTCACAAATTCATCCAAGAAATAAACAGCCTTCAACTCGCATTCGTTATTTCGTCTTGGATATAGTAATTATTGTTGTCTCTACTGGATCCCTCTCTCTCTCATCGTATCACGATGGCTCCAATCTTCTGTTTGACCATGGTAACGTCACTGACACTTTGAATTCAGTCTCCTTACATCATTACTCTCCACGTGTCAGTGCACGTTTGCGCCCAAGTGGCCCAATTGGGCCTCAACTCTCCTCTCATGGTCCAACTCCGCACCATGGTCCATTAGTTCACGGGCGCGAACTAGTCGCATATTTCGGCCCAACATTTGCCTCTTAAGTCCTCTGGCGACATTAGATTCTGCAATGGAAGATATTCCTCGATACTGAAAACGCTAGCGATTTCCAGCTCTAAATTGACTTTTAAAAACGATTTTGATTTTTATTTTTAAGGTAGTTTCCAAATTTGTATTGTTAGAATTTTCGCTGGCTCAATTCCCGAGGTTCGGTATTTAAACCGAGAACCACTTCTTAAGCTTGCACTCTTTCCGAGATAGGCCCAACATAAAAAGGGAGCCCCTCCTTGTCTTTTACCAAAACTCTCTGACTTAAAGGAAAAGGTAAACTTCCCTCTCTCTCTCTCTCTCTCTCTCTCTCTCTCTCTCTCTCTCTCTCT
>OVAN01001458.1:0-17464 GCA_900406275.1 Anastatica hierochuntica
TATGAGGGAGTTCATCAAAAATCCTATGTGGACACTCTAAAATCTTAGAATAATCATCTTTTAATTAGTTAGATGTGGATGTAAAACCTCACAAAATCAATCTCACCAATATTTTTTAAAAGAACAGTTATATTTTGAATAACAATGATTTTATATGCTTTTAACAAATTATTAGTTGAATAACAGGGAATTGTTAATGGTTTGGAATAGTTTTAGATAAATTCGATTTTCAATAACAATAGATTTTAGAAGGTATTTACAAATCATTAGTTCAATAACAAGGTATTTTAATAAAATTTCGAAACCTTCTAAAATTCAACATCCAATACACCCCCCCCCCCCCTAACATTTGACAATTGGGTTAGTAATTGTTGGAAGTCGGCTATTTCATACCCGAAGTATGAAAATATGTCGGATTCATATCTAAACTATATAGCCATGCTAAAACATTCCCCGAGTTAAACGATTTTCAAATTTCATACCCAAACTTTTAATTTTGTGTTTTTTTTATCTCCAGCTCTTAACTCTGTTAAGTATCTGTTAATTCCAGGTGACAAGGCATCCACGTCAAATACCACATCATAATTAGCTTAATTAAGAACTAAAAAAAAGTAAAACGAAACAATTTTGCATATTAATGACGACGCCTCTTCTTCATCCCCTTCTTCAACCTCTCGATAATAATCTCTTTGAAAGTTGCAATTAGATTCTGATTTGGTGCTATAATTTGGGGATTTTTCGAAGATAAAGTTCAGATCGTGCTGCTCCTCCTTGCTCTTGTGTAAAGATGAGGTAATTTTTTATGAAATCCATGGGTTTTTGTCCGGTTTTTAAGTTGTTAAAAAGTCAAACTTTATGCATTTTTGAGGCTTTCATTCATTCTCCTTAGTTATATAGGATTTCTCATCACGTGTTACGTGTTTCTCAATAATATCAGTTTTAGGTACTAGGATGTCATGTATTGATTATGAACACCAAGTGTTCGATATAATGTCACATTTTGTAATTAAGAGTTTTTTTCAGTGTCGATGATGCATCTTTTCATGTACACTTCAACGGGAAGTTCGAAGTTTCCGAAGACATCGTGTGTAGTTATGTTGGAGGAGAGGTTCACATTATTGATTGTAAATCAGAAGCTTTGTTTGCTAGTATGATGGACTCGTTGAGTGTGTCTCTAGATGGGAAAAAAGTTTGGTTTAAATACCCATATGAAGAATTCAAGGAGCTGAAGGAACTATGTAATGGAGACTCTAATTTCCAGAGCATGTGTGTGGCTGCGGAATGTACAAGAGTTGTTGAGATATTTTTGGAGAAGAAAGATGATGGTACTGCTGAATGCAATGAGAATAGAGATGCTGATGATGGTCAAATACTTGAAAAAGAAGCAAGAATAGAAGAAAATATAGCTGATTTTGTGGATGAGGAAGAGCATGACAATGCTGAAACTACTCCTTAAAACTCAGCTTGTGAGGAAGATGTGAGCCAATATGTAACCTACAAAAGAGGCAATGGGACAATCAGCTTGTCAAAAGTATGTGATAGCATATCTGGTAGAATATACTCTCAAAGAGGGATACAATGTGAAGTTTACTAGATGAGATCCTGTTAAATTTGAAGCAAAATGTTCACTTCCAAAATGCAAATTCAGAATATATTGCTCATACGAAAAAACCAATAGGAAGATTTTTGGTGAAGACCTTTGATGATGTGCATACATGTATCAAAGATGGCTATAGCAAAGTAGTTAAAGATGGGGTTATTGCTAATATCTTCGAAAAATTCCCAAATTGTAGCCACCAAATCAGAATCTAATTGTAACTTTCAAAAAGATTATTATCGAGAGGTTGAAGAAGGGGATGAAGAAGAGACGTCGTCATTAATATGCAAAACTGTGTCGTTTTACTTTTTATTTTAGTTCTTAATTAAGCTAATTATGATGTGGTATCTGACGTGGATGTCTTGTCATTTGGAATTAACAGATACTTAACAGAATTAAGAGTTGGGAATAAAAAAGAACAAAATTAAAAGTTTGGGTATGAAACGTGAAAATGGTTTAACTCGGGGAATGTTTTAGCACTACTATATAGTTTAGGTACGAATCCGACATATTTTAATATTTGGGTATGAAATAGCCGACTTCCCGTAATTGTTGATATTAAAGGTTATTTTGAAAGTTAGTTAAAGTGGTTCATGGTTATTTGTTTATTTAGAGATAAATTAAATAAATTAAAATTAAATTATAATTCCAAATCTTTTAACCAATTAAATTATGAGAAATTCCCTTAGGTAGCACACTTTTGTGTTTTTTTGCCACATGTAGCATACAAGCCCAAAATTTCCAACCATAGCATATTTAACACACGGTATACCGAAAATGCCCCTATCTAATTTTGGGTTTAGGGTTTAGGGTTTAGGGTTTAGGGTTTAGGATTTAGGGTTTAGGGTTTAGTGTTTAGGGTTTAGTGTTTAGGGGTAGGAAAAATGAGAACCCTAAGCCATATTTTAGAAATGGTCAGGGGTAAAATGGTCATTCTAACATTTTAAAAATGCTACATATGGAAAACCCAAAGCCACATGCTAAATGTGTCCAAAAAATGAAAAAGTGTGCTATATTTGAGAGTTGCCCTTAAATTATAAGATTAATGTTGAAAACTCTTATATGAATGACACATAAGCAAATTTCACTTAAGTGTACTTTGATTTAATATATAGGAGGATACTCTTTTTTTACTTTTTGCCCTTTTTACAATGAGAACTAGATATTGACACATTTTCTATAACAGATGGGATAACACATGTTGTTTCCGGAAATATTATCATCAATGTTTATCGATATTTATAAAGTGTTAATCATCAAAGAAAAAAAGTAGTATGTATGATAGTCAAAATATATGTAGTTGATATTTGATTTTTAATGTGGTTACAGTTAATAAATGTTTGTAACAATAATGTGGCGACTTATTACATATGCACTAAACAAAGTGGACCCTCCTATGAGGTAACTAAAACTAAATGCTTTAGGCCACATCTTAAGTAACAAATAATTAAGGCCACATGTTGAAATTCATTTTTGTCTAGTGGTCGAGTATCTCATGTGAATGGCAAGATTTGTAAGAAGTAAATGGTTTGAACAAACAAATATATCATCCTTTTTATTATTTTATGGGTCCTTTTTATTTTTTTTGGTTTCTATTAGAAAATATGAATAATTATCCATAATAAAATATTTTTTTATTATATTATTTTTTTTTCTTTATCCACATATTCTCATTTATCTTCATTTTACTATAAATAGGGAGTCTTGTTCACATTGTAAACACAACACACAACATAGTAATAAGAAAGAAAAGAAGAAACATTTATTTCTCCATCTCTTTCAACATCTTCTTTCTCTCTCACTATTAACAAACACTATATAATATAATAATAAATAATAAATAATATTTAACACGTTATCAGCACGATCGTCTCTATTTCCTAATCCGTCTCTATACCGAACCGAGGTAACATTTAAATTTATATATACTTAATTTAAATTTTAAATATATTTTCGAAAGGACAAGTACCGCCTGTCATCCTTTTAATTTATGTTTATATTAAAGGACAGGCACCACCTGTCATCTTTTTTTGATTTATGTTTATGCTAACAAGTTTTGAAAAGACAGGAACCGCCTGTCACCCTTTTAATTTAAATCATGCTAACAAGCTAACCCTTTAATTTTATATCGCGTACAAGATGGCTAGGCCGTCGCGCAAAGCTAATTTTTAATTTATGTTATTTTATATCCACATGTTTAGCCGTTAATTTTATTATTTAAATTATATAGAAAGGCTATGTCTTTTGAGTAATACAGAAATAATTGGATGCTCCCCAAGAGCTCCTGAATAGTGAAGATGAGCGCTCTCTCAAAAGATAAAAATGTTTTTGAAGAACAAAACTTCAGCTCTCGAATAGCTGATACACTCTAAAAAGAGAGAGAAAGAAAGAGAATGCTATAAAAAGAGCTAAAACACTCTTCAAGAACGTAAGAGCATAACGTTCAAGAAGAACGAGAAAGCATTCTAGGAGAACGAAAAAAGAAAATGCTCTAACAAGAGTTAAAACGTTCGTAGAGAATGTAAGAGTTGAAAGAGTGCAAGATGATGACATGCATATATAAAGATTAAGGATGACAGTGACATATATAATAGTAAACATGAAGTTTACTTATTTCTCAAAGCAATAGAATAATTAGTTATGCTTTCCCGATGAAATAAAAAATATTAAAGGACATTGAAAACTTATGTTGAAAACCAGAAGTTTTTCAACTGATGCATGTCTTAAAGTAAGGGAAAGATCATCATGAGTTATTATGGATGAAGCTCATTGAAAATAATGGATGGAGTTTTTTATTTATACCACCAATTATGACTGACCCAAAAGAGAAAATCGGTTCAAGATGAGTTATTAAGAAAAATTATCTTGCGGGAAGATATTAAAATAAAATTCCACATCAAAAGGATTTGAGACATCATATTTTACCATGAATGGGTAATTAAATTTATCATCCGTTATAAAGTGGGATTATATTCGAGATGGATGGACATGAAATGCCATCATCTCGAGAGGGAGAATTGTTGAATAGTTTGGATCTTTAAATAAAGATATATGATTGTGAGGTTCATAAGTTAAAAAGATCACTATTCAATATTGAACATTAAATTCCATAAGCATTTGAAAATAAAGATAAAAAGCTAGCAGGTGAGAGATCATGAAATGAATTATAAGAAAAATATGGATCCTCATACAAAAGAAATTTGAACTTAAAGTTCAAAAGGATAATTCATTCATGAAATATTGTGGATTGACTGCCAGACATAAAGTCAATGTCAAGAGGAAAAAAAAATTCTCTCATTCCAGCAAAATAATGCTCCAATAAGATCATATGTAAAATGATCTGTATATAATAAGTCTGAGACACGTAAAGAACGTGATAGACTATTTGGTTCCAAATATAAAATCCTCGAAAAAGGAGCAAGTTATTAAAAGGGGAGGATTGTATCTTGAAAAGACCGTTGACATGGTAATAACGAATCAAGCACCTGATTAAATAAATGATTATGATAAAGAGATCTCGGTTAAACATGTCAAGACGGAAAAGTGGAACCAAAAGAAAAGAAAATTGTCGACAATGAAAATTAAAGGCGCGCATTGTGATTAATAAAGATGAGGATCGCGATTCTACCTCTTTGGATGAGTGTAGAAAGTAAAGTATTGGCCAAAAGATAGAAAGAGGCAATCAAGTGTATATTAAACCTCGTATGAGAAACAAGAAATCTTTGAACTGGAAGTCCAAGTAGATATGTCTGACAGTATATAAATGACTTGGATTGTACCTCTAAGAAATTTATAATCCTTTGAAAGATTATTGATATCAAAACTATGTTCCCGGGAACACCTATTTGATAAAAACTCATGAAGAATTGTCTTTAGATATCCCAAGTTTAACATCTAGTAAAAGAGATGTTACTTCAAGAGATCCTAAGACAGGATTTGCATAATGCTTAAATTTTAAGCATTTATAAAGAAACGGTATTTGGTCCTGAAGCACCAAACTCTTAGAGTAATGTAAGCATTTTTTGGAGATATAACTCATATAAATGATATGAGAGTATATGATGGGCTTTTATAAAAAAAAAGCTTAGAAATAAGGCTCGGTAACGCTGTGAATTCACTTCACCAAAATCCTTAATGATTACTGTATGTCAACGGATATTGATGTTGAGCATCCAGTTCTCCATGTTCATACACAAAATGGCATGGTCAAGTCTCTGATCAAACAGTTGCAATTAATTGCAAGACCGCTAATTTTGAGAACAAAACTCCCAATTTCAGTATGGGGCATGCTATTTTGCATACTACGACATTGGTCTAGTTAAGACCAAGTGCATATCATGAACATTCCCCACTACAATTGTTGTCTGGCCGAGAGCCACATATATCCCATCTCTGTGAGTTTGGATGTGCAGTATATATTCCTATTGCCCAGCCGCAACGAGCAAAAATAGGGTCACAAAGTAGATTGGGAATTTATGTGGGGTATACGTCACCAAGTATTATATTGTATCTTGAGCCACGCACTGGTGATATATTTACGACTCGTTTTGCCGATTGCCATTTTTATAAAGATGAATTTCCAGCGTTAGGGGGTAGAATCAAAGAGATTCCAAAAGATATAACATGGTGTACGCCATCTTTGGTACACCTATCCCCTAATAATAAACGAGAACTGAAAGTTCAGAAAATTATAAATACGCAAAGTATGGCAAATCAGCTACTAGATGCGTTTACTAATACAAAAAGGGTGATGAAATCATACGTTCTCGCAACAAATGTTCCATCAAGAATCAATGTTCATAAAGAACATATAGATGGAAACAAAGTGAATGAACCGAGGGTTCAGTTAAAGAGGAGGAAACATGTTGGGTCTAAAGATAATATTCCCCAAAAGAAAAAAAAAGAAATTGGGAGAGCAAAATAAAAAGGGCACATAAGACCCACATAAGAAAAGATGCCTCCAAAGTATTCTAAATGAGTCCCACAAAGAAAAGTGTCTAAAAGACATATGTGAAAAGTTTCCATTAGAACCATGTGAAATTCGCCCAGTAGACGAAAATGATACAGAAAACATTAGATCTCTATCAATTATACTCATAATGGGAAATTATAGGTTAAAGAAGAGATAGAGGATATTGGTGGAATTTTTTCCTTTTCTGTATCTGAAGAAATTAATAATGAGAATAAGGATCTGAATCCGAATCCGAAAACTCCATCAGAGTGCCAGGAAAGACCTGACTGCGAGAAATGGACAATGACCATGAAAACTGAATTACTCTCTCTGAATAAAAGAAATGTCTTTGGGCCAGTTGTTATTACACTTAAAGATGTAATGCCAGTTGGATACAAATGGGTCTTTATGTGGAAAAGAAATGAGAAAAATTAGGTCACAAGATATAAAGCCCGACTTGTGGCACAAGGTTTTTCTCAAAGACCGCGAATTGATTATGAAGAAACTTATTCCCCGATTATGGATACAATCACATTCAGGTGCTTGATAAGTTTAACGACATCCAACAATTTAGAAATGTACCTGATGGATGTTGTGACTGCATATTTATATGGGTCACTGGAAAGTGATATTTCTATGAAAATCCCCGAGGGATTAAAAATCCCCGAAGGTTCAAAAATGCAAGAAGCATTGTCTAAGGGGATATGTTCGATCAAGTTACAGCGATCACTTTATGGATTGAAACAATCCGGACGCATTTGGTACAATCGCTTAAGCGAGTACTTATTTAAGAAGGGATATGTGAACAATGCAATATTTCCTTGCGTCTTTATTAAGAAATCCCTATCAGGATTTGTGATTATCGTTGTATATATGTTGATGACCTGAACATAATTGGTACTCAAAAGGAAATTGACGATGCACGAATTCATATGAAAGAAGAATTCAAAATGAAAGATCTTGTTAAGACAAAGTTTTGTCTTGGGCTCCATATAGAGCACCTAAAAGATGGAATAATTGTGCATCAGTCAGACTACACCAAAAGGGTGTTAAAACGCTTTAATATAAATAAAACGAATTCTTTGAGTACTCCAATGGTCAACCAATTGCTTGATGTTAACAAGGATCCATTTAGACCTTGTGAAGATAACGAAGAAGTGTTAGGTCCTGAAGTACCTTACATGAGCGCTATAGGCGGATTGATGTATCTTGTAAATTGCACTCGTCCGGATATAGCATTTGCTGCTAATCTGCTTGCAAGATATAGTTCATCCCCTACGTGCAGGCATTAGACTGGAATAAAACATTTATTTCGTTATCTCCAAGGAACTATTGACTTGGGTTTATTTTATACTAGAAACCCGGAATCTGGTTTAGTTAGTTTTTCAGATGCAGGATATTTGTCGGATCCACATAAAGCTCGATCGCAAACCGGATACGTTTTCACTATTGGTGGAACAGCGATCTCCTGGAGATCGTTGAAACAGACTTTGGTTGCCACTTCGTAAAACTATTCAGAAATTATTGCGCTACATGAGTCATGTAGAGAGTGTGTATGGCTCAGATCTTTGACTCATCATATACAAGAAGCAAGTTCTTTGGTGACTACTGAAGAGCCAATGGTTATATTTAAGAAGGTTACATCAAGAGTGACCGAACGAAACATATTCCTCTAAGGTTATTACCTTATACCCAAGAGCTCGAGAAAAATCAAGAAGTGGAGGTTCAATATGTCTGTTCAAGTGACAATCTGACAGATTTATTTACAAAGACGCTTCCAACTACGATGTTCAAACATATCCTATGTATCAGAATGCGTCATCTACGAGATCTTTGAGAAAAGAAGGATCCATCATTTCAGGGGAGATTGTACTACTGTACTCTTTTTCCCTCGTCATGGTTGATATCCCAACGGGTTTTTCCATGACAAGGTTTTTAACGAGGCAGTATACAATACTCTACTTATGATGGATAATTAAGAGGGATTATTAGAAAATATGGATAATTATCCATAATAAGATAGTTTCTTATTATATTGTTTTTTCCCTTAATCTACATATTCTCATTTATCCTCATTTCACTATAAATAGGGAGTCTTGCTCACTTTGTAAACACAACACACAACATAGTAATAAGAAAGAAAAGAAGAAACATTTGTTTCTCCATCTCTTTCCACTTCTTCTCTCTCTCTCACTATTAACAAACACAATATAATATAATAAACAAATAATATTTAACAGTTTTATGTCTCGTCTAATTATTTTTGTTTTTTACATTTTTCTTCATGTGACATATAAGAAAATTTTGCTTCCAGTATCAAAATGTTATCGTATATAGTTTTAGTTAAATGTTAATAAAAATTATTTTTGAAATTGCTAATTAACAATTTACATGTATCAAATCACTTTTTTTTATGTTTTATATCATAATATATAATCCATTAAGCTTGAAAAACTAAATTTCTTTTATAGTTTTTTTAGACTACAAAAATATCCAAACCGGCTCAGGACGTTAACATAAAAGATGAAATGCTCTTGTAACCATTTGAGTTATAACAAGAAAGAGATGATGTTGCCTTAAATATCTATAGGATATGTAGCAACATCAACTATAACTAGAACTCGTGAAATAAATATTGGTATAGAAATAACACTCCATTTGAGAACACACAAAAGAGTTACATACCAAATAAAATTAAGTTAAAAGAAATAAAAATATGATATAATCTTTAATGTTTAACATGATTAAGTGAACCTTCTTAAATACATGTAAGGAAAACTAAATTTCTTTTATGGTTTGTTTTATGTTACAAAAATATCCGGACCGGCTTTGGACATTAACGTAAAAGATGAAGTGCTTTTGTAACCATTTGAGTTATAAAACAAAGAGATGATGTTGACTTAAATATCTATAGGATATATAGCAACATCGACTATAACTAGAACTCGTGAAATAAATATTGGTATAGAAATAGCACTCCATTTGAGAACACACAAAAGAGGTACATACCTGATACAATTATGTTGAAAAAAAAACATATGATATAACCTTTAAGGTTTAACATGATTAAGTGAATCTGCTTAAATACATGTAAGGAAAGCTGTCTATGCAAAAGCCATAATTGTTATTAAGGAGTGAGTTGTCTTATCAAACAACCACAACAAGTTGAAAATTTATCCAAACATTACATATATCAATAAATGTAAATTCGTTGAGTAATGACTCAGTCTATATATTGTAATAAAATACTGAAATGAGGTAAATTCATAACATAATAATTATAGCAATCTTTATAAATTCACTAATGTTAAAAAAAAAGAATTTTCAAAAAAATAATTGTAGGATGACTTGAAAATTATTTTAGCATAAGGATATATTTACAGAAAATATATTTTTTTCATTGATCATATTCATAATAACAACAAAAAAACCTACATTCGCCAACACAACATTCTCACAATCTGATATATTCGTGTTTTTGCTCACTTCTAATGTTGTTTTTAGATGTTTTTTTACGATTTTCGAAGTCTTTTCTTTTGTTTTTAGGTGTTATAGGTGTTTGGGCATCACTTGAAGAAAAATTGGAACTTTACAAGAATTTTGAAGATTTATGATGAAGAAATGGGGCGATTGATCGATCCACTGTAGTGATTGATCGATCCATTGTGGCGATTGATCGATCCCATTAGAAGAAAAATATTGAAGATTTGCGGAAGTGGGCGATCGATCGATCCCCTTGGACGATTGATCGATCTCAGAGCGTGCTAGATTTCTGAAATTTCGTTTTTTCTGTATTATTTCCTGTTTCTTTAGAAAAAGCCCAAAAACACTAATAACACTCACTAGGACGAAAATTAGGTTATACATACTTTATTTTCACGCAGACTTTTGAGTTTTTTTTTTCTGTTGTAAGCTCTGGGAGACAAATCCTTCATCTAAACCCTTCAGAGAGATTTTTTTGAACCCTTTATTGATTTATTCCATCTATTTTCATGTCTTTCAATTTAATCATGTCTTTTCTTTCCATCACCATGTCTGAGTAGTTTCCTTGTTAGGTTTTAGAAATTTCAAAGGGATTGATGAGATTGAATGTTTAGGACTGCATGATAGAGAATCTCCTTTAGAATACTTTACATGGATTGTTCTTAGTGATTGAACTTGATTGATCACCTAGTTCATGATCTTAGGTTAATTGAATACAAAGATAGTTGATTTGATTGCTTGAAAATAATCCCTATGAGCAAAGTATCATTAGCCAATGAGGGTCGATGTTAAGTTGCTTTGTGAACAAATCAAAACTTGAACTTAATGCATGTTTAACTTCCTGAATTCAACGAGAGTTAGTCTTTTAAGTTTTTAGATATAGTAATTGGAGTCCCAAGAGTGGAAAAATTATTCAACTGTGTTTTGAGTTCTAGAATGGTGCTTAATTGATTCCCTGATAATTTCCTGCATTCATGATCTGATTTCCTGCGAATTGGCCTAATGCATGATGCCTTTGCCCACTGAATTTACATCGTTTTATTACTTGCTTTTGTTACTCTGCAATTTCAAAAAAAGAAACAAACATCAACCTCTTCTGTGTCTTCTAGGTTTTAGGAATTTCAAAGGGATTGATGAGATTGAATGTTTAGGAGTGCATGATAGGGAATCTCCTTTAGAATTCTTTACATGGATTGTTCTTAGTGATTGAACTTGATCGATCACCTAGTTCATGATCTTAGGTTAATTGAATACAAAGATAGTTGATTTGATTGCTTGAAAATAATCCCTATGAGCAAAGTATCCTTAGCCAATGAGTGTCGATGTTAAGTTGCTTTGTAAACAAATCAAAATCTGAACTTAATGCATGTTTAACTTCTTGAATTCAACGAGAGTTAGTCTTTTAAGTTGTTAGATATAGTAATTGGAGTCACGAGAGTGGAAAAATTATACAACTGTGTTTTGAGTTCTAGAATGGTGCTTAATTGATTCTCTGATAATTTCCTGCATTCATGATCTGATTTCCTGCGAATTGGCCTAATGCATNTGCCCACTGAATTTACATCGTTGTATTACTTGCTTTTGTTACTCTGCAATTTCAAAAAAAGAAACAAACATCAACATTTTCTGTGTCTTCTAGCTTGTTCTGAAATCGAGAATCCTAGTGTGTATCTTGGTCTTTGTGGATTCGATCCCTGAAATACTACTGCGGTTCGCTGTTTACTTGCAGTGTGATTTAAGGGTTAAAACCTGAGATATCAAGTTTTTGGCGCTATTGCCGAGGACCAAATAACGCCTTAGATTTTCTATTTAGGATTTAGTCTATAATTTTTATTTAGTACTTACTCGTTCTTTTGTACTTCTCTTTAGTATTTCAGGTGTATGGCAAGAACAGGACAAGGATCTGAACCTTTAATCTCCTTCGACAACCAAGAGCTAGCAAGACTCGAACGCGAAAACCGGAAGGCAAAGAAATGAGCTGAGATGGAAGATCAGAATCTTCCACTGGGTCAACAAGGTGCAGGAGGAGAACAATTTCTTCATGATCTTGCTCTTCTGGAGCAGCAACGCTTAGCTCAACAGGGCTTAGTACCGCAGTTGACCCTGCTCTCAAGATTTGCAGCACAATCAGAATGTGCCACTGGCGCCACAGGGCCTGCAGCAACAGGCTAGGAGACCCACTATCGGAGATTTCGATTCACCGGAGTCATTCTTCGTGAACTGAAGTCCCATCCGGCTAGCACCTATTGAGAGGCAAGACTACGAAATCAAGGCTCATGTAATTCAACTGGTGAAGTTGAATAAGTTCCATGGCCTTGTAGCTGAGCACCCAATGGAGCATCTGGAGATGATCGAAGAAATTGCTAGCACCACTCGCTCTAATGGTGTTCCGCCAGACTACCTGAAGTGCAAGTTGTTCATCTTCTCTCTGGTTGATAAAGCCCAAAGATGGTACAAGTCACTTCCCCCTGCGTCTCCTACCTCCTGGAACGAAGTCAAGTGAGCATTCCTTTCTCACTTCTACACCAAATACAGATCTAACCAGCTGTGGAACAAGATCTTAGGATTTCAGCAGGGGCTACTATATCGTTCTTCGAAGCTTGGGAGCGGTTCAAAGAATACATCAGGGACTGCCCCCACCACGGTTTCTCCAGAAAGTGCCTACTGAATACCTTCTACAGAGGTATAAATGAGAGGTACCAACTCTCTCTAGACACAACTAGCAATGGAGATTTCATGACCAAGTCTATGGATGATGCCTACCAGTTGATCGAGTACCTGGCAGCCAGTAACAACAATCATTGTCCTGACTATGTCAGGGGATCAAAAAGGGAAAATTCTGAAAGTGCCCAGATATTTGAGCTGAAGTCGATGGTGGCTCAGCGGCTAAAGAGCCAACAAAATCAACAAAGGCATGTGAGTTTTTGCGAAGATGTCACAGACATTAATGTAGATATTTGCGTTGATGCTGAGAATGCTGAAGAGGTAAATTACATGGGGTATCAGAACAACAAGGGGTTCAATCATAACTACAAAATTACCCTGATTTCAACTACAGAAGCAACATTGATGTTGACAAACCTCAAGACTGCAACTACCCTCCTCTAGCATTCCAAGGGAAAACCTTCGTGCAAAACTCAGATTCTAGAAATGTTTTTGGGAAAAGCTAAATTCGGGCAGCAGTGGTTTTCAGCAGGGATCTGCAGAAAAAAATTTCGTGCAAAACTCGGGTTCAAGATTTCAGGGGAAAATTTCCGTGCAAAATTCGGGCGTGACGAATTTTCCATTGGGGTTTCAAAATAAAGGACAAATTTCTGGGAACTTCTCTGGTTTTCAAAAATTTCAACAAGAGCCAGCCCCTCAGGAAAATAAACTTGAAGCAATGATGCATTGGATTTTGGAGGGACAGAAGGTCAACAATGCAAAAGTGGATGGCATGTACAATGAACTTAATAATAAGTTCTAATATCTCTCTACACATGTGAAGAAGATGGACATCCAATTAGTTTAAACTGCTGAAGCAGTCAAGAGAGTTCCAGGGACTCTACCAGGAAAAGCTGAGCAAAATCTGAGAAATCAGGAATACATCCAATCCATTACACTCCGTAGTGGCAAGGAACTCACTCCAGTGCTTCAGAAGGGTAAGAAAAGGAGGAGACTATCATTTTAGAAGATGACCCTGAAGAAAACACTGAGAATGATGAAATTTCATAAGAATCTGCGAAAGCTACAGGTGGATAAATCGATCCACCTAAGGGATGAATCGATCACCTTGGTTGAACGAATCCTGTAGCTTCTTCCTCCTCACCTGCACGTGTCTATGCCCCCAAGGTCCCATACACTATTCCTGCAAAGAAAACACAAAAAGAATTAGAAGATGCAAAGTGCAAAGAGCTTGTAAGTGAGCTTACCGTAAGACTCCCATTCATTGATGCGTGTCAGATGGTTTCTTCTTTGAAAAGACACATGGAGAACATGCTTAGTAACAAGACCAGCCTTGAAGAAGGGGTAATGATGATTACTGAAGAATGTAGTGTTGTACTACAGAACAAGATGCCCAAGAAACATGGAGATCTAGGACCATTTGTTTTGTATGTGAAGATTGGAGACCTCACCTTTGAGCGTTCTCTCTGCGATTTAGGGTCCAGCATTAATCTTATGCCTTTCTCTATGGCTAAGAAGATGGGAATGACGAGATTTAAGGAGATCGGGATGTCTCTTGTGCTAGCAGATCGCTCAGTGCGCATTCCTATGGGTGTCTTAGAGGATCTCCTTATCCAGATTGGTTGTTGTTATATACCTGCAGACTTTGTGGTGCTAGAGCTTGACGAAGAGTCAAGGGATCCCATTATCCTTGGTAGAGCCTTCTTGGCTACTGCATGTGCCATTATTGATGTTCGGAATGGCAAAATTGATCTCCTTCTGGGAGATTTACTCATGCAGTTTGAGATGGAAAGCACGTTGAAGATGCCTTCGATGGATGGCCATGTTTTTTCGGTTGATTACATCTCTGAGGTTGCAAATGATGTAGCTGAGGAAGTTCTCTCTAATGATCCTCTTGAGTTTACTCTGGTGCAAGAGGAAGGAGAACTTGGTTATATGAATGAAGACACGTCGAGGTACTCAAGGATTTTAGATGCTAGTGTGAGCATGGGGAAGCTAGTAGCATATGCAGAGCTAGAGGAAAACGTAGAGAAGCCGCACAAGGAAACAATTTCTGCGCCACTTTCTGGTCCTTGGAGCAGGCTAAAAGCTCCAAAAGTGGAGCTCAAAACACTTCTTGTAGGGCTAAGGTACGTATTTCTCGGTCCTAAATCTACTTACTTTGTGATTATCAATGGTGAATTGAGTATTGCTGAGATTGCCATGCTAGTTTGAGAGCTTAGGAAGTATAGAAAAGCTCTAGGTTACACTCTAGATGATATCACAAGGATTTCTCCAGATTTGTGCATGCATAGGATCCACCTAGAGGATGAGTCTAAGAGTTCCATAGAACAGCAAAGGAGACTAAACCCAAATCTGAAAGATGTTGTCAAGAAAGAGACTATGAAGCTTTTAGAAGCTGGAATCATATATCCTATTTCTGACAGCATTTGGGTTAGTCCAGTGCTTGTAGTGCCTAAGAATGGTGGGGTAACAGTGGTTAGAATGAGAAAAATGAGTTGATTCCAACTAGGACTGTTACAGGACATAGGATGTGCATTGATTATAGAAAGTTGAATGCTGCAACTAGAAAAGATCATTTTCCTTTACCTTTCATTGATCAGATGCTTGAGAGATTGGCTAACCATCTTTACTACTGCTTTTTAGACGGTTATTCAGGTTTCTTTCAGATTCCTATTCACCGGATTACCAGGAGAAAACGACATTCACATGTCTTTATGGCACTTTTGCTTATCACAAAATGCCATTCAGTTTGTGTAATGATCCAACAACCCTTCAGAGATGCATGATCTCTATTTTTACTGACTTGATTGAGGACATAATGAAAGTGTTTATGAATGATTTTTCTGTCAATGGTTCTTCTTTTTCTATGTGTTTTCTAATTTGTACAGGGTTCTACAGCGCTGCGAAAACAAGCATCTGGTTCTGAACTGGGAGAAGTGTCACTCATGGTTAAAGATGACATTGTTCTTGGCCATCGAATTTCAAAGAAAGGGATCGAGATTGACAAGGCAAAAATCGATGTCATGACCATGTTGCAGCCTCCTGATTCAGTGAAAGGGATTAGGAGTTTTCTTGGACATGTAGGTTTCTACAGGAGATTCATTAAGGACTTCTCGAAGATTGCTAGACCTTTAACATAGCTATTGTGTAAAGATGTGAAGTTCCAATTTGATGATGATTGCATGTCTGCATTTCTAGCGATCAAAGGTGCCTTGGCGAGTGGACCTATCATTCAGCCTCCTCACTGGGAATTGCCTTTCGAGGTAATGTGTGATGCCAGTGATGATGCAGTAGGAGCAGTTCTGGGACAACAGAAAGACAAGAAGCTGCATGTGATCTATTATGCTAGCAGGACTCTGGATGATGCTCAGTGCAATTATGCCACTACTGAGAAGGAGCTTCTCGCTGTTGTCTTTGCTTTTGAGAAGTTCAAGTCTTATCTGATTGGTTCTAAAGTGATTGTTCATACAGATCATGCATCATTGAAGTATCTGCTGAAGAAGAAGGGTGCCAAGCCTCGCTTACTGAGATGGATCCTGTTATTGCAAGAATTTGACATTGAGATCAAAGACAAGAAGGGTGAAGATAACGTAGTTGCATATCATTTATTAAGATTGTGCGTAGAAGAAGATGTCCCACTGAATGAAAACTTTCCTGAAGAGCAAGTCTACACTGTAGCAGTCAGACAAGCTCCGAGACAGCAGCACTTGGTGCAGAGCCTCACGCAGGGGCGCAGGAGTGAGCACGACCATGGTTTCTCGATATCGCGAGTTATCTGCCGCATATGTTGAACTTACTAATTTTGTCAGATACACAAAGAAGAAGTTTCTCAGATACATCATACACTAATTTTGGGATGAGCCTTAATTGTACAAACAGTGTGCTAATGGGATTTTTAGGAGATGTGTTACCGAAGAGGAGATTCCAGACTTTTTTTTCATTGCCATGTATCAGACTACGCAGGTCACTTTGCGACCTTTAAGAAAATCTCTAAAGTTCTTCAAGCAGGCTTCTGGTGGCCTACAATATTCAAAGATGCTCAGGCCTTTGTTTCTAAGTGTGATTCCTGTCAGAGACAACGTAATAACAGTAAGAGGAACGAGATGCCTCAAAACTTCATTCTCGAAGTTGAGTTTTTTGATGTTTGGGGAATTGACTTCATGGGTCCTTTCGCATCTTCTCACAAGAATCAGTACATCATGATGTGATCATGACCAACAAAAGAAAAAAGGAACAAAGGAAGTCAAAAAGCTTGAGGAACATCTTGTAGCCAAAGAAGCTAAAGGAGCAGGTTGAACCCGAGGAGAAAGAAGACCCTAAAAGAGCATAATGAAGATGAAGCAAGACTTAAATCAAGCTATTTAACGAACCATACACTTAATTTCAGGCTTTCTTGAGTTTGCTTATCCAACTACACTGGTTGAGATTCAAGCTACTTAAGCTTTTCAGCAAGGGAGGTACTAGGACTTGTACTCTTTTCCTCTATTCGGTTTTGTCCCACCGGGTTTTCCGAATAAAGGTTTTTAACGAGGCAAAGCCCTAATACTATATTCAAGAGGCCCCTTGTTGATATCCAAGCCCATTTTCCTTATCATTTTCGTGGCCCCTTCTCTTTATTTTATCTCATTAGTCTTCATTCAAACTTAGCATTTTATTTCGGTTTGATATTTCTTAGGCTTTGTGCATGTACAAGCCTTTATGTTTTCATGTTCTCTCTCTCTCTCTCTCTCTCTCTCTCTCTCCCTCTCTCCCTCTCTCCCCAGATC
>OVAN01001458.1:17517-40883 GCA_900406275.1 Anastatica hierochuntica
CTCTCTCTCTCTCTCTCTTTCTTCTTTATAAGGGCGGGCCCTCTCTTATAAGAAACAATCCAACTTTTTATCAAAAACTTTCTACTAAATTTTGGATCATTGATCAATTTTCGTGTGTTGAAATTCGATCTCTTATGACTTATCAAAAGGCCTTTCCGCAACCTTATGTGGCGTCAATCAATCCATCCATCAAGAAGAGTCGTGTGTCGTCTCTGACCCGAGTCTGAAAGTCCAAGAGTCTCTCACAACTCTCGGAAGTTTCATTTCATTCCACCCTTCAATTCTCCATTCTAACCATTTCATCACCATTCTCGCCCATTCCATCTTCCAAGTCTTCCGCACATTCTCTCCACCAACCAACGAAGAAGTGACGGTCTTAGGAGTTTGATCCTAATTCCCCAGGATCACATGAAGTGGTATTAAAGCTTATCACGAGAAGTCCTGTTTTACTTGTGCCAAAGAAAGATGGCAGTTGGCGCATGTGTGTTGATTGTGGAGCAATCAATAATACTACGGTGAAGTATCGACACTCTATACCTCGTTTAGATGATATGCTTATGACTTTGAGAGTTGACTTTGCAACATAACCATATCAGAAATAGAACCAGATGATATGTTTAAACGGAACCATATCAGAAACGAAACTAGCTCTGATACCACTTGATGAGATCTCGGGGAGATCTTCCCTAGATCGAACTCTAGAACTGGATGAGATTGGGATAAGCCTTGTTGTTCAGAATTGAACACAAGGGATGTGGATGATGGATCACACAAGTGTTGCAGAAAAGCTCTTGATTTGATCAGTTATAAACTCAATGGAAACACCAAAGAATTCCGAGAATTTCTGCTGGATATACACAGCAACAAGTGAACAAATTTTAGAAAGAGATTTGATTTAAAAAAGGTTGTTGTTTCTACTACAACGACCACGAAAATAGAAAGAGAAAAGAGAGAGAGAGAAGAGTTTTTAATGATTTATACATGCACAAGTCCTAGGAAAATTCACCAACATTAAATATGAAGTTTGAACATAAAATTGGCTACTTTCCTCTCCTTATGTGTGGCTTTATTGCTGGAAATATTCCTTGGCTTTTATCTTCAACAAATGGACAATTGTGAAGTGAAATAGCTGCCTCATTAAAAACCTTGTCAAGAAAAATTATTGGGACAAAACTTGACAGGGGAAAAAGAGTACAACCGAGAAACTCTTCTCATTTGTTGAGATCACTTAGCTTGGATAGTGATTAGAGTGCTTTGGTTGATTCTTTCTCCACTTCGGATCAATTCTGTTTTGTGGCTCCAAGTGTGCATAAGAATCCCTCCTATTGCAGCCTTGAGTTCCTTAGCTTTAGCTCGAGTTATGGGTCCATTTGGAATGGTCAGCACTTCCTCAGCTACAAGCTCTTCTTTAAGCTTTGGTTCATCCCCTCCCTCTTGAGAAAGATTTGTCCTCAAATTTGAATCTTCTTGCAAGTCAAGTTGGTAGGCATTGCCACTAATTCGTTTTATTATCTTGAAGGGACCATCAATTCTTGGCATCAGTTTAGATTTCCTTTCATTTGGAAACCTCTCCTTGCGTAAATGCACCGAAACTTGATCTCAAACATTGAAAATCAGTTGATGTCTCCCTTTTGTTTGTTTGCTTTGCATACAACTTTGTTTTATCCTCGATGTTCTTCCTAGCCTTGGCGTGAATTTCTTTTACCTTTTCTGCTTTCTTTTTCCCATCAACACTAACTCTTTCACTCAAAGGTAAATGCATTAGATCCAAAGGTGAGGTGGGATTAAATCCATAAACAATCTCAAATGGAGAACACTTAGAAGCAGAATGTATAGCATGATTATAAGCAAATTCAACATGTGGCAAACATTCTTCTTAAGTTTTCACATTCTTTTTAATCAATGCACGCAACAAAGTTCCTAAGGTTCTATTAACTACTTCAATTTGACCATTATTATGCGAATGACATGTAATTGAGAACAAAAGCTTAGTTCATAGCTTAGACCAAAGATTTTTCCAGAAATAACTAAGAAACTTAGTATCCCTATCTGAAACTATAGTCTTAGGCATTCCATGTAAACGCACTATTTCCTTAAAGAACAGATTGGCAACATACAAAGCATCATCAGTTTTATGGCATGGAATGAAGTGAGCCATCTAAGAGAATCTATCTACAACAAAAAATATAGAATCTTTACCTGTTTTAGTCTGAGGCAAACCCACAACAAAATCTATAGATATAACATTCCAAGGATGAGTAGGAATGGGTAAAGGAGTGTACAAACCGTGAGGCTGAACCTTAGACTTAGCTTGTTTACACGTGGCACACCTTCCATAGATTCATTCAACATCTCTTTTCATTTGTGGCCAATAGAAATGATCCTGCAAAGTTTTAAGAGTCTTGGCCACTCCAAAGTGCCCATTAGTCCTTCGCTGTGTGCTTCTTTAACAAAAATATTTCTCAAAGAACAGTTAGGAACACACAAAGGATTATCATAGAAAATAAAATCATCATGTCTAAAATAATGGTCATATGCGAATTTCTCACAAGCTTTGTAAGCTTCCTGAAAATCTGAATCAATTTCATAAATCTCTTTAAGTTGCTCAAATCCTAGCAATTTAGTTTCAGGAGTGGAAAGAAGGACATACCGTCGAGATAGTGCATCAGCAACTATATTTTCCTTACCTTTTTTGTACTTAATCACATAGGGAAATGTTTCAATGAATTCCACCCACCTTGCATGCCTTTTCCTGAGCTTGTTTCTGCCCTTTTAAGTACTTGAGAGATTCATGGTCAGTATGAATGACGAACTTCTTTGGCCATAGATAATGCTGCCATGTTTTTAATGCACGAACTAAAGTGTACAACTCTTTATCGTAAGTATCATAATTCAGCGTTGGACCTCCAAGCTTTTCACTAAAATAAGCGATTGTTTTTTTTTTCCTGCATCAAAACAACACCAATACCAATACCAGATGCATCACATTCGATTTCAAAAGTTTTATTAAAATCTGGTAAGATTAAAAGGGGTGCATGATTAAGCTTCTCTTTTAGTGTTTGGAAAGTTGTTTCTTGAGGTTCTGCCCACTTGAATCCCATATTCTTCTTAATAACTTCAGTGACTGGAGCAGCGATAGTGCTAAAATCCTTCACAAAACGTCGATAGAATCCAACAAGTCCATGAAAGCTTCTTACTTCACTAACTCATTTTGGAATTGGCCATTCCTGGATTGCTTTTACCTTTTCCTCATCTACTTTTACTCCATATGCACTCACAACAAATCCTAAAAACATAAGGTTAGATGTACAAAAACTACACTTCTTAATGTTAGCATAAAGCTTTTCTTCTTGCAGAACATTCATAACTGTTTGGACGTGCTGACATTTTCTTCTAGTCCTTTGCTGTAAATCAGAATGTCATCAAAATAAACCATAACAAAGACTCCAATGAATGCCCTGAGAACATGATTCATTAAACGCATAAAAGTACTTGAGGCGTTAGTTAATCCAAATGGCATCACAAGCCATTCATATAATCCTTGCTTGTTTTAAACACCGTTTTCCATTCGTCACCCTCCTTCATTCTGATCTGATGGTAACAACTTTTAAGATCAATCTTAGAAAACATGTTAGCACCATACAATTCATCAAGCATATCATCTAAACGAGGTATAGGGTGTCGATACTTCACCGTAATATTATTAATTGCTCGACAATCAACACACATACGCCAGCTGCCATCTTTCTTTTGCACAAGTAAAACAGGAGCAACACATGGGCTCCTGCTTTCTCAGATATGATCCTTCTCCATAAGCTCATCTATCTTCCTTTGCAACTCCTTAGTCTCCATAGGATTAGTTCTATAGGCTGGCCTGTTTAGAAGTGACGCTCCGGGTACAAAATCGATTTCATGTTCAGTCCCACGTATTTGTGGCAGGCCCTTGGGATTTTCTTCTGAAAAAATGTCCTTATAATCCTGTAATAAAGATGACATCTCACTCGGAAACACCAGTTCAAGGTTAGCTAAGCTCAAAAGAGCTCCTTTAAATACAAATAACAGCTTTGGTTGCTTAGAATAAAGAGACTTTTTAACATCACCAGATTTAGCAAAGAAACTAGATTGCTTTGGAGTGTTTTTTTTTTCTTTAAGTCTCAATTGATCTTGATAAACTTCTTGAGGTGTTAATGGCACTTAAACAGTTTTCCTTCCATTAAACTCAAAATAATATTTGTTAGTGAAACCGTCGTGCTTTACCTTGCGATCAGATTGCCAAGGCCTCCTTAGAAGTATATGTCCAGTCTCCATTGGTAGAACATCACATAGAATTTCATCTTTATATTTCCCAATAGCTATAGGAACTGTTACTTGGCTGGTCACATTCATTTCACCATTTTCATTGAGCCATTGAACTTTATACGACTTTGGATGCTTCTTAACTTCTAATCCAAATTTATGGACCATAGTATCACTCGCCACATTAGTACAACTATCTCCATTGATGATGAGATTGCAAACTTTGTCTTGAACTAAATAACGTGTTTGGAACAAGTTCTCTCTTTGCTGATGCTCTTCAGCCTTTGTTTGCATGTTTAGAGTTCTCCTTGCAACCAATAAGTCACCATGAACTGGATTTTCTTCATGTTCTTCTTCAGTAGCATTCGCTTCTTCATCTTCTGATTCAAACATACCATTGTCAAGAATAACCATAAGTCTCTTGTTGGTGCAATCATTGGCATAATGTCCCCTTCCATGACACTTATAACAACTTATATCACGAGTTCTTGAGGTTGAAGCTACCTGTTTTCCTTTATCCTTGTTGTACACATTTAGCTTAGCTTCTTGTTTAGGCGAATGAACTATCTTGTTATCTCTTGGATAAACTGTGTTTGAACAGAGTTCTATGGTCCAGAAACTCGGGGAGATCTTCCCTAGATCGAACTCTAGATGATATGCAGGCAAGTTGAAGTTTCCAACAGGGAAATCAAGAGCATTCTGCAGAAGACTGTTGGAGCTTCCAGAAAAAAATGGTCTAGTAAATTGGATGACGCAATGTGGGCATCATCCAATTTAGTGTACAAGACACCTTTGAGGACAACACCGTACAAGACACCTTTGAGGACAACACCGTTCCATCTAGTGTACGGAAAGTCGTGCCATTTCCCAGTTGAGCTCGAGTACAAGGCAGCATGGGTAGTCAAGTTACTAAATTATGACATCAAGTATGCTACAGAAAAGCGTCTAGTACAGCTCAATGAGCTCGATAAGGTTAAGCATGTCGCATACGAGAACTCTCGAATCTACAAGGAGCGAACAAAAGCCTTTCATGACAAAAAGATTTTTCCTAGAAACTTCAAATCAGGAAATCAGGTACTTCTCTTTAACTCGCGTTTGAAATTATTTCCAGGAAAGCTACGATCTAGGTGGTCAAGTTCATTCACAGTCAAGAAAGTATGACCCTATGGAGCTATCGTACTATCGGACAAACACAAAGAATAATTCGTAGTGAACGGACAATGTCTCAAGCCATACTTGGCTGATTCTGAAGCTTCTGAGGTCACCACTGAGGCCCTCAGTGATCCTACACTAGCCTAAAAAGGTTCTACAGTCAAGCTAATGACCTTAAAAAAGTGCTGAGTGAGAGACAACCCACTGATAATATTACCAACTCTTTTTGAATTTTATTTTTATTTTGGTTTTGATTTTGATCTTTGTGATTAACATACTAACTTTTCATTTGAGTTTTCTTGTGTTCTTTAAGAAAAACGTCAGGCCCCCAGGCGATCGATCTATTCCGCTATAGGAACGATCAATCTCTCATCAATCCATTGTCACTGATTTTTGCTAAAATCAGGGATCGATCGATCCTCCCAGGCGAACGATCAATTTCCAGGTAAGTCAATTTTTGGTTCGTTTTTTTGGTTTAAATTTTCGGTTTATTTCATTAAAATCAGAGCGAAAAACACTTCTAATATCTCAATCTCAGGTTTTTAAAGATCAAACACACAAAACCATCATCTTTTCCTCCTCCTTCTCTCTCTTGTTCTTCATTGTTGCTAAATCTTTCAAAGACCATATCTCCCTCGTTTCTTCATCGATTTGTGCAATCTTGGAGTGTATTCCACACGATTTTTCTTCCTCTACCCATTGCTAGTATTGGTTTTTATTATTGAGCAGGTATGGAGCACGACACAAGTGATTTTCAGTTCGACCCTTTTTGAAGAAACTTGGGTTTTGCACAAACTTTGATTCATGATGTTTCTTGGTGATAGTTGGGCCAATTTTGGTTAGATATGCACGAATTCGTGATGCTTTGCCTAGAATTGAATAGATTTGGGTGGAAATTTCATGATTCTAGGGTTTTGGAGATTTTAGGAATTGGAGATTTTTGTAGAACTCGAAATTAACTTTAACTTGTATGTTAGATGATGAAAACTTATAGTTATAAACATGTTTTAAGTTGATTATGTGATGAGTTCTTTGATGATTGTTGAAAATTTGAGTAACTTTGTGTTTTGAAAGCTACTTGAAGAACATGATGATGAAAGTGGGTTAATGTGTGGGTTATCTTTGTCGCGTTTTTCGCATGTGGTTATTTGTTAGCATCGATGGTTTTGACTTTGACATTTCTACGTGATATTCCGATGTGGAAAGACTTACTTGGGTTTTTGAGTGCTTCGTTATGCAGGATGGGGAAAGCAAAAAAGGGAGAGTCCGCTAGGAGCAAGAAAAAGCAACTGGTTAGTTCATCTCAACCTCAAGAGCCCCCACACTCTCCTTCTCCTCCACGCCCACGAGTTTTCTTTAGAAGGTAGACCAATGATGACAAGTTCTATCTTGAGCACATGAAGCAGGTGCAAGTTTCTTGTACAATGTTGGCGGCCTCTGGCATGTGCAAAAACATGAGTTTTGATGAGGATATGGATACACTGTTCACCAGGATGGGTTTAGGACGATTATGGAGGCTTGAAGAGCCCGCTTACCCGGACTTGTGCGAGAGTTTCTTGCTTCAGTAAGAGTGAGCTACAAGGATGCTACGAACCCTCTTCCTAGTCAGGGTGCCTTGTCTTTCCTCTTTCCAGGACATACTATGAGATCCCTCTCAACGATCTTTACGCCATATTTGGTTTTAGTCCAGGGGAGCGCACCACTTTTCCTTGGGAATCCACTCTTGAGAGCTTTTGGCGTGTTATCGTTATGTATGCAGACAAATCCAGGCAATGCAAAGAGGCTTTGGTTTGGAACCCGGTGTTGAGATATTCTGCCAGATTTCTCGGGACAATAATGTTTGGGACCATTATAGTAGCTAGTCTGTCCCACGCTGAGATTACTCTTTTTTTTTGGGAGTGCGTCATCTACTCCCTGAGTTTGATCATATTCATCTTCCTCCGGTTCAGGAGTTCAACATGGACGCGGTGCGGGACGAAAATCTAGCCCATTACAGGACTATCACAGTGGGTGGAGTTACACGCGGATATGTGGGTTTGGAGCAGTTGTCACCGACATTTTTGAAGCTTCTTCGCATTGATCTCACTAAGGAAAACGCGATTATAGACAAGTACAATAAACCGACGCTTGAATACTATGGTCTAAAGTCCTTAGTCTCCAAGGAGTTCATCTGTGGGCCACTTTCTAGTCTTCCTTATACTGGTCCTTGGGTCTACATGTATCAGGACCGCGACAGAGTTTATTGCTATATCAATGTGCCTTAGCATGCTCTCACTGGTCTTACTTGTCGCGCCAATGTGGAGTATCTTCCACCGCTGTCGAGGCAGCGTGCACCACCAAAGTACTTCATGTCTCACTATGCAGGGCGCAAGGTTGCTCCACCTCAGGACACTCCACCTCAGGATGCTCCACATCGTGATGATCCACCACCTTCTGCACCACTTCCTGATTATTGGCTTCCGTATGACTCGAGCCAGTATGATCTTCCCGAGGCTCCTCCAGCCTCAGCCACCGTTCACCAGCACGTACTCTATATTGGGGAGTCACTTCGCAGGAAGGATGCCATGCACCGCAAGATGTGGACGGCGTTGGCTACTATGGGCCGTTGTATCCGACCTCCGTGTGGATGTTCTTCGCGTGTTGCTACCGATGTTGTGGATCCTTCTGCTCATGTTGGTCCTTCTCATGTCGTGCATGCTGCTTTTGCTGGGGATGCAACCTCTGATTATTTTCTGCACGAGGATCCTATTGAGGATATTGCTGAGGACTCTAGCTCTCTAGAGCCACTACGTTTCACTAGAGTGAAGAGGCCTAGGAGGCCTATTGACGAAGGTGGTTCTGGCTTTGCATCAGATGATTAGTCAGTTAGACTTTTCAGAGATCTTGCACATATTTATATTTATCTATCCTACTCTTTGTCTTTTGTTTTATTTTTGTTATTTATGCACTCCATTCTCAAATTTACTAACACCAGGGACGGTGTGAAATAAGTCTAAGGGAGGGTTGCTCGTTACCGACGTACTTTGACGTACTTTTCTTTTTCTCTGGTGTGTTTCTAACATCTTAAGTCTTTCTTTTAGCTTCTTTGTTTATTGAGTCAAAAACTTTGTAGGAGATTAAGACGGAAATCGATGATGAATGTTGAACTATTGTCTTGATGTTTTTTGTGATTTCTGAAATGACCATTTTGTTGCAGAGGATGTTAGTACAATTAAGCCAGTGAACCCTTTGGTTGAACTCCCTACCTGAAAATCTCAACTAGTTTATTCAAATTGATCTGACGTTAACTCTATATATTTGTATTATTTAATTAAACTTAATTTTTCTCATGTGTGACTTGTGAACCATCATCATTCAAGAAGTTACACACTTTTTACCACTCTTTCTTCCTGAATGGCCAAACTCATCTTCAGTTTAGTATCGCACCCTTACCTTTCCTCCTCTCTAACTCCTTTCATTTTCTTACTTTTCATCTTGGTACACACATGTGCAAAAACAATGGAGATAATAGAATTGACACAATATACTCTGTTGCTTAGGATTGGTTAGTGGAATGATAGGTGGTTAGACATTTCTTTGTCTTTTGGGTTCTGCTTGGATTTAAAAGAAAATATGCGTTAGTAGAATAAAGTGGTGGTCGTTTAATGATTCACTGCCTGTTTTTAACGATATATTGAGACTTATACTGAAAGAACTGGCCCTGCCCTAAATGTGCACGAAACAAATTTTTTTTAAAAAAACGAAAATTGCACAAAAATGGGGGCAAAAAATTATTTGTGGTTTCAGTAGTTCTCATTTTCCAGGAATTCTACCAGAGTTGATAATTTAGTGATTTTGGAGTTTATATCAGTATGCTTAGGTAGTAGATGAACTGTGGTTATCAATGCTTCCATCTCTCCTGCGATTTTGCATAATGTCATGCATTTGTTTATATTCTTGAAATCCCTAAACACCTAAACTTCACCGCTAAAATCATCCCTCCTTATACCGAGCCCTTTCCTGGCATTGATTTCTGATGAGAAATCCATGCCCTATTTAATGAATGTTAAAGACTTAATTGATGGGACGTTAGGTTTGCAGGTTTGGGATTTAGAGTATGGATATGCTTGGCAAGTTATTGTGGGGAACTACGGGAGAACGTCTAATGCTTATGTTTACTTATGTGGTCAGATGAAATGTTCTTACAAGGCAAAATTCGCTGAGATTTATAGAGTCTCCGCGATTTCAAACCTTTTCGCCAACTTGAATTTTGATAGTCTTAACTTGAAGACAAGCAAATGTTCAAGTATGGGGGCATTGATATATTCGTGTTTTTGCTCACTTCTAAAGTTTTTTTTTAGATGTTTTTTTAGGATTTTCGAAGTCTTTTATTTTATTTTAGGTGTTATAGGTGTTTGGGCATCACTTGAGGAAAACTTGGAATTTTACAAGAATTTTGAAGACTTATGATGAAGAAATGAGGCGATTGATCGATCCACTGTGGCGATGGATCGATACCGTTAGAGAAAAATATTGAAGATTTGCGGAAGTGGGCGATCGATTGATTCCTTTGGGCAATTGATCGATCCCCGCACGTGCTAGATTTCGGAAATTTCATTTTTCTGTATTATTTCCTGTTTCTTTAGAAAAAACCCTAAAACACTAATAACACCCCTAGGACGAAAATTAGGTTATACAGACTTTATTTTCACGCAGACTTTTGAGTTTTTCTTCGATGTAAGCTCTAGGAGACGAATCCTTCATCTAAACCCTTCGGAGAGATTTTTCTAAACCCTTTCTTGATTTCTTCCATCTATTTTCATGTCTTTCAATTTAATCATGTCTTTTATTTCCATCACTATGTCTGGGTATTTTCCTTGTTAGGTTTTAGGGATTTCAAAAGGATTAATTAGATTGAATGTTTAGGAGTGCATGATAGAGAATCTCCTTTAGAATTCTTCACATGGATTTTTCTTAGTGTTTAAACTTGACTGATCATCTAGTTCATGATCTTAGGTTAATTGAATACAACGATGGTTGATTTGATTGCTTTAAAATAATCCCTATGAGCAAAGTATCTTTAGCCAACGAGAGTTGATGTTAAGGTGCTTTGTGCATGTTTAACTTCCTGAATTCAACGAGAGTTAGTCTTTTAGGTTGTTAGACATAGTAATTGGAGCCACGAGAGTGGAAAAATTATACAACTGTGTTTTGAGTTCTAGAATGGTGCTTAATTGATTCCCTGCTAATGTCTTGCATTCATGATCTGATTTCTTGCGAATTGCCCTAATGCCTGACGCCTTCGCCCACTGAATTTACATCGTTTTATGACTTGCTTTTGTTACTATGCAATTTCGAAAAAACAAACAAACATCAAAGTTGCTGATTGTTGCCAAAATTACGAAAACGAAGTGGTAAAGATCCTGAAGCAAAGTAGAATAGCGGATGAAGCTAAAATCTCCGAAAATTTTTGAAGGTCAAGCTCAAAAATAGATGATGTCTCTATTATACTACGAGATCAGAGTTGGGAAAAATGAATTGCCAGAGATTTATGTTTCCTTTCATAAAGCTTGAACTCTTAATTGTGAGAAATAGTGACATTGGAATAGAAGAAAGAGAAAAGAAGCAGTTTACAAAAGTTGAGATCGGGATATTCTAAGCCTATTTTTGTGAAGACCGTGTGTGAGAGCCAAATATTTGCTAAAAACCTTTACTGAAATGTTGAGGATCCATAAAGGGATTTCTCTAAAAAATTAGTTAGTTTCTTTTAGCTCCCAAATTTGTTTTTAAAATAGCTAATTGATAGCACTATTATTTTACCATTTTTAGTTGGATTTTTACTTATTTATTTGCAGGTTTTTAATGCTTTTACGATCTGTAGAAGTAGTTTTCTCTTATTTGTGATTTTAGGGACTAATAAGGTTAAATCATCAAAAAACATGGATAAACGAGATAATTGGACCTCATTCATATTACCAAAAAAGTTTCATTGACGGATCATGAAGACAAAGGCTCAAACACTTGAGTTTTGCATTTTACCAATCTGGACATATTCTCATCATCAGAAAGATCGTCATGAACAAAGGTATTCCTTTCATTGGATTGAGCTAGAAATTGGTCTGAAGTTGGCATTTTGAGTTAGATTTAAAATTCAAGTGGTTTGAAGTCATTTGGAGCTGTGACCGAGAAGTTATAGCGGTTTAAGCGAAGACAAGTCTGTCTGTCGCGGAAAGGAAGCAAGTGGAGCAAGATTGAAGCTCTGACCGGGTGATGAAGTTGCCACCACCGGACGAGTGCCCACTTTTGGCACACTCCAGTCATAGAGGCATTTCATGGTCAGTGACATATTTCGACTCATATCTTTCGGTTCGCTTCACCGTTTTTGATTCCGCACGAACCGACATAACCAAAGACGACCTAAGAAGCCCTAGCATTATAAATAATTGTTTTTGGCCTTTAGAAAGAGAGACCCACGAAATTTTTATAGTGAGTTACAAGCCATCAAATGATTTGAGAGATCTTTTCTTTGTTCTTCAAGTTTTCAAGTATTCTTTGGAGAGATTCATTCCATACTTGTTTGTAGAGAAGATTTCTTTACTCTTGATTTATTCTATGATGTTTTTCTCATTGATTTCTTGCTGTATTTCGTGCTCCACGTATGAGTAGTTCATTTGTTAGGTTTGTAGGCTTCTCAAAGAGAACATTTTATCATGAGATGCTAGTATTTGGTTAGGAATTCATATAGTCTTTGTCTCGGTTGATCTTTATGCATGATTACTCAATTTGCGCATCTAGTAGTCCGTCCATAGGTATATTTTCATTCCAAAAGCTTGTTAAATCAGCTGAACTAAATCTTTGACAAGATGAGTTAAGGAGGATTCGAAAGTAGATCGCCTTGGCTCAGTGAACTTCTCGAAACTTGAATCCATATAATGCATGTTTTTTTATTTTAATGTCGTACGAAAGTTGAATTCCCTTGATACTAAGCATAGAATCCCGAACCTTGAAAGTGGAGAGGATCTAAATTAGTGTTTTCGAGTTCTACACGTTGCTTAATTCTAATCCCTAAATAAATCGGTTTCTCTTTTGATACATGATTCTCTGCGAATGTCCTATGTTCCTACCCCTTTTTCTCATTGATTTACATCATTTTATTTATTTTAAATTGTTTTTTTTACTTTTAAACTCACCAAAAACCTTTTTGTTTTCTGTTTTAGCTGAAATAAATCTTGAAGTTCGTAGTGTAAGATCTTAGGCATCATGGAATCGATAACCTGAAGTATTGTAACTACGTTGTTCATTTACAGCAGTAGTGTCTTTTGGGTGAAACTTGACACGTACATCAAGCTTTCTGGCGCCGTTTCTGGGGAGTTGATTCGTTACGTGCAAACTTTTCTTTATTTTTTAGTCTAAAACATTTTTATTTTCAGTTTTTATTTCTTTTTCGTTTTTCTTTTCAAGTTTTATGCAAAAGAGACCTTCTTTGGATGATCCATCTACAGCCAATCTTCCTATTGATATCATTGAACGTACCTTAAGAAAAAAAGAGAGAAAGATTAGCTGCTATGGAAAATCCGAACCAGAATCCTTCGCACGGACAACCACATCTTGTGGACAATCAAACCGTTTTCATTGACCAAGAAGACGTAGCTGCTAGCCATGGACTTCCCACTGCACCTGCTACCTTTCTTCCACCTCACGCCAACTTACCTGCTGTTGTATGACTTCAAGGAGTCCAAAGAAACCCACAAGAACCTCTTGGTGCTGCCCCCGTTCCACTACACTAACCAGGAAGAGGAAATGCACTTGTTCAAGTGGATAACACACAACAAATTCCCGCTGGGAATTTAGTTGTATTACAACAACTCCCACAACTATTTCAAGCCTTGATTAAATAAGGTTTACCTCAGAATAAGCCTCGCCATCCTCAAACTATTGGAAATTTCGATTGTTCTGATGCATTCTTCTTGGATAGAAATCCAAATTTTCCTCCTCAACCTCAAAGGAATGACTTTGAGACCTCAAATCATAGCCTTGGTGAAGCAAAATCAATTCCATGGACTGTCCATAGACCATCCACTTGACCATATCAACACATTTGAAGAGATATACAGTACTACACGTACAAATGGAGTTCCACCGGACTACTTTCAGTGTAAGCTCTTTACATTCTTACTGAATGATAAGGCTCTTAGATGGATGAAATCGCTGCCACCACAATCCATCACCACTTGGGACGAATACAAAGATGCATTTCTGAGCCAATTCTACACTAAGTAGAGTTCAAGCTCCATTCGAAGAAAAATCTCAGGCTTTCAACAAGAACCTACAAAATCATTTTATAAAGCATTAGAAGGTTTAAGGAGCACACAAGGGACTGTCTAAAGCATGGTTTCTTTGAAGGAAATCTATGAAATATCTTCTACAATGGTATCGACCATAAGTACAAGCTTTCTCTAGACACGACCAGCAATGGAAGCTTTATGACCAAATTTGTGCCTGAAGTCAAGCTTTTGATTGAGAGCCTAGCTGCTAGTGACGCCAATAGTGGTCCTATTTATGATAGAAACGTGTGTGGATCCATCAATTCAACAGAAGCTGCAAAAATTTTAGAGCTAAAGACGATGATTTCTCAACTACAAAAAGATAGACGGGGAGTTCATGTTGTCGAAACCATTGGAGACACCAATAAAGCTCCAAATATGGAGTATTTAGAAGATGGAACAAAGAAGAATGAGGAAGAAGTGAACTAAATTGTGGAAGTTTCAGAAACAAGGGATACAACAAAGGAAATTAAAACAACTCAAATTCGTCCTACCGGAACACTAACGTAGAGAACCCTCAAGATCAGTACTACCCGCCTCAAAATACCCAAAAAGGAGCTTCTTATAATCCTAAGTAACAATATTTTAACAAAGAAATATACCAAGTGAAGCAACCATTCACTTATCCTAAAGCTAATGCATCGAATCTACAAGAGAGCAAGCTTGAGACAATGCTGAAGCAAATCTCTCAAGAGATGAAACAAAACCACAAGAAGGTTAATGAGAGTCTGGAATACGTCTACAATGAGCTTATAACAAAGTATGAAGCCATTGCTACTCATGTCTAGAAGCTTGAAGTTCAAATCACTCAAACGAGTGAAGCTGTTAAGAAGCAAGAAAACTCGACGACATCCTTCTGCAAGGTCGCCAACTTATAGGAAGCTAAAGAGGTCGTTTCTACTGCCAAAAAACCTCTTCAAGATCTCAATTCTCAAGGAAAATCACCTCTGGATCGTTTACCAAATGAATCGAAGAGAGCTTACAAGAAGAAACTCAAGACGATTCCTTTACAGAAGATCGAATGTCCAGGAAAGTTTATCATTCTTTGCTCAATAAAGAAAGTTAGGATTGATGATTGCTTATGTAATACTGGAGATAATATGAATATGTTGTCACTAAAAATGGCTCTAGACATAAGGCTCTCAAACTTTTGACCATCTCGATCTCTATCGACTGTGCTAATTTGTCTACATCCACACCATATGGATTTTTGCCGGATGTTTTGCTTGAAGTAGGAGGATTTCTCATACTTACTGACTTTCAAGTTGTTTTTACTAAAGGAGGAAAGAAAAATCCACTGATCCTTGCCTCCCAATTCTTAGCTGATACTGGAGAAATCTTTGATTTCCCCAACAAAAAGATTTGCTTAGCAAGAGTGAACAAGCAAGTCTTTTACCCTGCTGTGAGCTAAAACTCCAGAGGAAATGAAGCTATTTTGGAGGACAATAAGGTTAGTCTAGACCCTGGAGATAACCATAAGACACAATAAGTCTCAAAGAAAGAAACTACATCCATCAAAATGCCAATTTCTTCAAAACCGGCTAAAATGGATGCAAGGAAAGACTCTTGTGCCATCGAGGTACAAACTGGCCATTTCTTGGATGTGGATGAAGAAGAGAAAGAGATTTACAAATTGCCAACATCCTATGCTAAAGTTAATATCCGAATCCCCATTGATCTTGATGTGAAGAACGATGAAATTTGCAAGAAGAAGCTCGAGAACACTCTTAAGCTATTCCCGAACGCGATTGTGATTTACGAAGCTATTGGAGGCATGCAAGATGATCTCAAATCACCCTCTACACCACCAATTTCAGAGACTCAAGAAGCTAAAGGAACCACAATTCCTTTTGTGGAAACCGATCACGCCTAAAAGTGAAAGGAGTCGAGCTAAAGACTCAAAACAAGCGCTTTGTGGAAGGCAACCCACATGATTTTAAATTTTATTTTTAATTTTCTAGGACTTATTTAGATGTATAATAGTTAGTTTTTATTTTTGCAGGTTTTTAGAAAATCAAGAAAAAAAAATTGGACTCAAGAACAAACCTGAAAGTTGCTGTGACTGGGTGACGACTGCGAAAATATTGGAGTGTGCCACAATATTGCAGTCGACCGGTATCAGGAGTAGGATGCCTCAAAATAGTTTTTCAACTTTAGCAAGAAAGCGGATCCAAATCGTCTAAGCCATCTCCTGGACCATTCCAAACATTCATTTTATACTAGAGAAGGATGTTAAAGACGCCCAATCAAGCTAAGTCTTCAATTCAAAAATTCTTGGAACAATTTGATGATATTATGATAAACCAAGAAGATAAGCTTGAGAAATGCCATCATTTGATCATACTAAAGCACTAAGAGCTATCCCGGAGAGTCTTAAATAGTACCAAAAGAGGTAAACAAACCTCGAACTTCATTTTTTATAAACTAACACTATACAATAGGTGAGATGCCCGAGAGAAAACGACCTTGGAACAGTCAAAATCAAAAGTTACCCGGAGGATCAAGTTTCTTAACAAAAGGAAACATGGAGATTTACAGTACCCGCCAAACAAATCAACTCAAACCATCGAAGATGTCCGAGCAAAGTGACCATTATAAACAAAACAACCCGGTTAGAATTTTGATTTTCCAAATTTTAATGTTTGGCTAAAATTACGACTTTGTCGGCTAGCCAATGAGCTTGGCTAAGCTAAAAGTCCCATTTTCAGATAAGAATCAGGTTGGAGTACTAAAAATTCATCATTTAACCTTAAAGATCCGAGCAACAACGACCAACTATCCAAATACATTCTTAATCCAGTCAAAAGAGGTTTTAAGAACTCAAGAACGTCCAGTTGATCGCATCTTCAATTCTTTCGGAAAAATCAACCGTCAAAAATGTTTAAAAAAATTTTGGTACCGTAAAGGACACCATGAAACACTAACCGACCAATCAAAATTCAAAACGACAGATCGGAACGCAAAACAACCAAGGAAAACCCAAAACGGCCGAGAACACCTCCCCACCGGCCGTCGAGAAGCTCACGACCAGTGTGTGCCATACCATGCATTGCGGCCAGTGTCAAGGGTGACATGCCTTGACCACGTGCACCAACTGGAGTCCACGACCGGTCGGCATTAGTCCAAAGATCGGTTTTCTACAAGGACACGCACGCGGCCGGTCCTGGCGTTTATGTGCCCCGTCCACGATGTTCTCGATCGGCTGGCATGATTTTTCACGACCGGTTCGTGTCAAAATATGGTCCCCAACTGGTCCTAGAGGTAAGTAAACTTAAATTTTAATTTTTGTGTCCAAAACCCAATTTTTAGCAAAACAAACCAATTTTCCCAAAAATACTAAACCAATTTCGAAAATAGGGAAGGAAAAAAAGAGTTTGGTTTTCACTTCAGTATTTTTAGATCTAAAACTCTTAAAAGTTCATCTCTTTCTCATGAGAAAGTTTTAGAACCCTAAGAACAAAATTTCAAAACCTTAAATTCTTTGTTTATTTGCTAAAGTTTGGTTGATTTCAATTGAAGAATCTCATTCTTTTCTTCATTCAAGCATCAAGGTATGTTCTTAAACTGTCTTTCTTTTAAAGTTACAAGTTTTAGGATTTAATAAATTTCTTAGATTTAGGCTTTTCTTAGTTTGATTCTTAGATATTTCCTTTAGAAAAGCTTGTTGGGTTCATGGATTACACTTAGAACATGTTAAATAGCTTGTTTCCACTAGATTTTGAAATCGCAATTTTTTGAACTTTGGGAGCCTAAAGTTCCAAAAATTAGGGTAAAAATTTGCTTGTTCTAAAGCCATTTCTTTATGTATAACTAGGATATACTAGTTATTCTGCATCATTTGACCACAAAATTGAAACTTTTGGTGATGATTTTTGGCTTAATGTAGTAAATTCGAAATGACTTTGAGTTTTTAGGAAATTTGAGTTCTTGTTTGTTTGATGCTTTTGATTTGTTTCTCATATCATTTAGATGTTTCTTTGCTATTAAAAATTGCTTAAGAACATATATGGATTCTCTTTGAAATTTTCAAGAGACCCATTGTCTCTTTGAGTTTTGATTTTGTAGGACATTCAACAATGGACAATGAAGAGATTGTGAGGAAATCAACAAAGATAGTTATCCGAAAGGAAAGTGCTCTAAAGATTCAAAAAACCAAGCAATTCTTCGAAACTCGGAAAATCTAAGAAGTTGAAAACATCTACTAAGGAGAATCCAAAGAAGGTAACAATGAAGCATGAGAAGGATATAACTAGTGAGAGTGAAGCTACTTGAGTGATGAACCGGATGAGAATGGAGAAGAGACACAAGGAGAAGAGATGGTTTTTGCTCCGATTTCTCAAATCATCAATGATGTGCCCAAGTCTCCACCACCAATAAAGCAAATAAAGTCAAGAGCTAAAGGATTTAAGCTCACGGTTTTTGCACCTTTTGGAACCAAGAAGAAGAGTTGTTGGACTAAACAAGGATCCAAGTTGCGATTATGGGGCAGCCCTTGCAACCATAAAGGTTCAAGCTCCATTGAAGATTCACCTCCCAACCCTTAACGCTTTAGGATTGACAAGAAATGTCATTTGGTTCTTCGAAGCTTTGACGTTGAAAGCTTTTGTAGAGATTTCTTTCCCGATGTATGAGGACTTTACCAAGGATTTTCTTAGCACTATTGAACTCTCATATCCCAAGGAAAAACGAGCTAAGGCTAAAGATGGAGTTCTCACTTTCTCGGCTAGAGGTAGTGCTTACTCTTTGACTATTAGTGAGTTGTGTGAGACTTTGCACTTGAAATGTTTAGATAAAGCCAAGTTTAGCTCAGATCACGCAGCCTACACTATTTGGGATCAATTTTCTCATGAGACACTTAGGCCTGAGCATTCAAAGGAGGCCAAGATTAGACATCCAACGGGTTCTGTATGTGCATAGGATCATTTCACAGAGAATCTTCAATATGACTGAGCAGAGTTCAGTACTTAGAGATGAGTTCTTCATCCTCATCTCTCCTTTTGTTGCTAGTCCTCAGAGAGCCAACTATGACGCTCTCATTGATAGGAGGATGATAGATGTGAAGCACGAGGCTACTAAGGAGACTAGAGAGCTCAACGATAGGTCTCATGTTGGAGAGGTCATCACTACTATCTTCACTTCTAGAGGAGTAGACTTGAGTGCTGACACACCTATGGATTGTAGTGAATCATTGGATCTTTCAGCACTTGCTAGATCTCACTATCTTGCGGGATGGATTCAGGTACTGAGACCTTTGCCTAATAGTTCATGCCTCTTCATGACACAGAGTCAGCCTGCTACATTCTACCTTACTCGTCACTTCCATCTCTGCAGGAAGGTCACACTCTTTTCGACCATTTTCCTTCTCATATTTTCAGAAGGTCTCCAGAGTGCCCCATCCTTGGCATGAGAGACTATCATATAGCCAAGGAGTTTATCGCCAAGGCTGCAGCACGAGTAGGAGGATCACTTCCTAGGAGCTTGGTTGCTTCAGATTTTGTACCACGGACAGAGTCTTAGGAGGATTTTTGAGTTGCTCTAGCTACAGAGAGGAGTAGGAGAGTTCGACTGGAGAGGATGATGAGCAAAGTTTTTGCGAGTTCTGAGACATGTTGTACTAGGAGTTTTCAGGAGTACTCGTATAGAGAGAGTTAAGCCAGCTGATGATGGAGACTTAGAGAGTTTCTCTCTAGTTTCAGACTTTGGACAAGATGCAGCTGAGACATCAGACATGGCTCAAAGTGACTCCTCAGCCTACGTAGGATACACTCCCACATAGGATTCGAACGCATTTGTGAGTAGCCACACCCCGAATGATTCACATTCAGCAAACTTTTGAGTCTTTATCAGGTGTCATTGTTAGAGTCATTGACTTTTCATTTCATTTTTATTTTTATTTTATTGAGTATGTTATTCCCTACTGTTGATTGCTTTTGCACCGAGATAGTGCAAGGTAAGTTCGGAGGGATTTATCCATTACTAATGATTTTTTCTTTTTTTTTATGTACTTTTTATTTTTATTGAGTCATTTTTAGATTTTATTGAGTCAAAACATGTTGGAATCTATGATCTTATGTTGCTGAAATTTTTTTGTTTTGTGCTAACTTTCGTGTTATTCTTACAGTAGTTATTATTACAGATTTTACTGAACAGAAACCTACAAGTGGATCGACCTACCAGGACGACCATGTCCCGTTAGGACTCGGATTTTCAAAGTTGGTTCCACGCTTAAAATGAATTCAATTTGTCATCTTGGGGCTTGGTATTCTCTAAATAGACTTCTATCTAAGGTCTGACACTAATTCCTAGTGACTAATATCTCTTACACTATTTCTTTCATCTTGGGGCTTGGTATACTTGAGTTTTGCATTGCCAAAAATTACGAAAAATGAATTGTTAAAGATCCCGAAGCAAAGTAGATTAGCGATTGAAGCTGAAATCTCCGAACAAATTTGAAGGTCAAGTACAAGAATAGATGATGTCTCTCATATAATTGCGAGATTAGAGTTGGGAAAATGAACTGCCAAAGTTTTGTGTTTGCTTTCACAAAGCTTGAACTATTAATTGTGAGAAATAGTGACGATGGAATAGAAGAATGAGAAAAGAAGCAGTTTACTAAAGTTGAAATCATGATACTCTAAGAGCAAGTACAATGTCAGGTCCGTAAGGATCCTTAGCGTGAGTTTTAAAGTAAAAAAATAAAAAAAAAATATTAAACTAATCGATCCAACTAAGGATCGATCCTTAATTAAGGATTTTAAGGATCGATCCTTAGCCACTTTTTTTTTTGTCAGAATAATTTCATTTTCTGATCTGTTTTGGATCTGTTTTTTTTTTGTATTTCAGTTTTTTGAACTGTTACATATTCATTTACGATTTATGAAGTTTTGGATCCGTTTCAAATCTGTTTAAAATATCCCGATCCCAACCTATAATACCCGAAAATATCTGTTTCGGTTCCGTTTTGGTTCCGTTTCAGATCCGTTTTTTTTGTTTTTCAGTTTTTGGAACCGTTACATATTCATTTACAATTTTTGAAGTTTCGGATCCGTTTTCGATCTGTTTAAAATATCCCGATCCGAACCTAAAATACCCGAAAATATCCGTTTCGGTTCCGTTTCAGATCCGTTTTTTTGTTTTTCAGTTTTGGAACCGTTACATATTCATTTACAATTTTTGAAGTTTCGGATTCGTTTCCGATCTGTTTAAAATATCCTGATCCGAACCTCAAATGTTTAAAATTAATTTTTTTTTTCCTAAGGACTCCAATTTTGGGGTTCACCATTGGACAACCCATTTTTCATAGAATCCTTAACTTAAAAAAAAATTAAATAAATTGCTAAGGACCCCAATTAGGAGTCCACCAATGTACATGCTCTAAGCCTATTTTCGTGAAGACCGTGTGTCAGAGCCAAAAGATTTGCTAAAACCCATTACTGAAATGTTGAGGAGCAATAAAGGGATTTCTCTTAAAAATTATTTAGTTTCTTTTATCACCCCCCCCCCCCCNCCCCCCCCCCCCCCCCAAAATATTTTTGAAAACAGCTAATTGATAACACTATTATTTTATCGTTTTTAGTTGGGGTTTTACTTATTTATTTGCAGGTTTTTAATCTTTTTCGACCTCTAGATGTAGTTTTCTCTTATTTTTGATTTTAGGGACTAATAAGGTTAAATCATCAAAAAAGATTGGATAAACGTGCTAATGGATCTCATTCATATTACCAAGCAAGTTTCATTGATAGATCATGAAGACGGAGGCTCAAACACTTGAGTTTTGCATTTTACCAATTTGGACAGATTCTCAGCATAAGAAATATTGTCATGAACAAAGATCTTCCTTTTATTGGATTGAGCTGTTAATTGGTCAGAAGTTGGCATTTTTAGTAAGCTTTCAAATTCAAGTGGTTTGAAGTCACTTGGAGCGGTGACCGAGAAGTTAAAGGGGTATAAACAATGACATATCTGTCTGTCTCGAAAAGGAAGCAAGTGGAGCAAGATTGAAGCTGTGACCGGGTGATGGAGTTGTCAGCACCGGTCGAGTGCCCATTTTTTGCACTCTCCGGTCACAGAGGTATTTCGTGGTCATGGACAGATTTCGACTCATATCTTTCGGTTCGATTCACCAATTTTGATTCCGCAAGAACCGACATAACCAAGGACGACCTAAGAAGCCCTAACATTATAACTAACTTTTTTAGCCTTTAGAAAGAGAGAACCACGACATTTTTACAGAGAGTTACAAGCCGTCAAATGCTTTGAGAGATATTTTATTTGTTCTTCAAGTTTTCAAGTGTTCTTTGGAGAGATCCATTCCATACTTGTTTATAGAGAATATTTATTTACTCTTGATTTATTATATGATATTTTTCTCATTGATTGCTTGCTATTTTTCGTGCTCCATGTCTCAGTATTTCATTGGTTAGGTTTGTAGGCTTCTCAAAGAGAACATGTTATCATGAGATGCTAGTATTCGGTTAGGAATTCATATAGTCTTTGTCTCGGTTGATCTTTATGCATGATTACTCTATTTTCGCATCTAATAGTTTATCCATAGGTAGATTTTCATTCCCAAAGCTTGTTAAATCACTTGAACTAAATCTTTGACAACCTTTGTTAAGGAGGCTTCGAAAGTAGATTGTCTTGGCTCAGTGAACTTATCGAAACTTGAATCTATATAATGCATGCTTATTTATTTTAAGTTTGTACGAAAGTCGAAGTCCCTTGATACTAAGCCTAGAATTCTGAATGTCGAAAGTAGAGAGGATCTAAATTATTGTTTTCGAGTTCTAAATGTTGCTAAATTCTAATCCCAAAACAAATCGATTTCTTCTTTCATACATGATTCTCAGTGAATGTCGTATGTGCCTCACGCTTTTTCCCATTGATTTACATCCTTTTATATATTTTAAATTGTTGTCTTTTACTTTTAAATTCACCAAACAACCTTTTTGTTTTCTGTTTTAGTTCAAATCAATCTTGAAGTCCGTAGTGTAAGATCTTAGTATGTGAAATCCATAATCTGAAGTACTACAACTACACTATTCACTTGCAGTAGTAGTGTCTTTTGGGTGAAACTTGACACGCACATCAATGAAAGGTGTCATGCACCCAAATTACTCTTGATTTTTACTCTGGTTAAAATATCACATATAATTTTAATTTTAATTTCTTATATAGCTCCTAAATTATAAAATAAGAAATTGTTTCTTTCCTATTTTACATGGACTTATTATTAATATCAATTTTGAACTTTTTACCAAAAATATTAGTATTTTCTTCAAGCGGTAAATGTTTCAGCATCATCTCACTCAATGGTATAATAATGCACTTTATTTTTTGATATGGAACTAATCTTATATATCTATTTTGTTACACAACCATATATCATATGATCATAAATTCTTTTTTCAAATTTTTTAATTTTTAAAATTTTTGTTTATACTTTCGAAAAGCTTAGTGTGATATTTTAAATGTTTCATCTTGTTCAGACCTTCGTTTATTATATGTAAAAGCCAAACAAAAAGAGTTATATACTCTGCTTTTTCATTTATTAGATTACTCATATTATTTAGATTAATTTACAGAAATACACTTAAAAGGAAAAGAAATTTTACA
>OVAN01001459.1:0-13389 GCA_900406275.1 Anastatica hierochuntica
TATATATATATATATATATATAAGATTTAAAGGAACTAATATTCAAAGATTTTTAGAGAGAGATATAATAGTTACTTGTTGGCTATGAATAAATCAAACTAGAGACACTCTTTCTTTATATAGGCACTAATGAGCGTATTCACTCCCAAAAATGTATTTATTATTAACGTCGCTTCGTAACACTCATTATTGAATATGACACCTCTCCACTTACCTTGTTTAAGTTCATTTAACATAAAATAACTCAAGTTCAAACACTATAAGATATTTATTAGATCAACCGACATTTCTCTTCACAGAAGTATATATTTTGATATCATAACATTTACATAAATTACCCATATAGAGAGCGACACTGTGTATTTACACTTACCTTGTTGACAAGTGTATTGACACTGTGAAAATAATGGACATGCATTTATTGATAATGTTACTCACATTTTACTCCTCACCCACTTATCTGCAACTTAAAGTTACCTAAGTCTTTAGTAATTATAACCGCAATTATTACTCTGAAAACTAATTGGCGCATTGTTTACCAATATTCCCAATTAGCACCCATTAATTATTCTCGGCTCATCAAAGCTTCAAAAAAGAAACGTAAAATCAGCCAAAACTATTTTTGTTTTCTCCATCTACTTTGACAAAGTATTCACCACTGGTTATCTTACTGATTACTGTGAAACATACCAATTTAGTAGCATAGAGGTTGAAATCTTTTTCAATTACAAATTGTATTCTATCCACATAATAACACCCACACATTATTTACAATAATTACCACACACATATGCTGAGGAACTTCATATCCATCAAAACTATCCAATAAATCTCCACATAGTTCACCCATTACTACTAAACCTTTTAAACCAAATTTATCTGCTCCAAATACATATCTTATTCGACTCACCTAGGGTCAATTACAAAATTCATCTTATAACTGGATCTCCCAACTCATCCCATTTAATTATCGGAACCTCTATGTTCTCTACACTCTCATTCGCAATGTTTTCGTCGCATACAAATTTACGCCTTGCTGCCTCTAAAAGTTCAAGTATCCGCGTATAAATTGATTCATTTACCATCACGTCATAACATTTGCATATGCATGCAAACAAACACATCTACATCAACTCTAATCCACCAACATACATCCACAATGCGATCGTCCAAATAACCCAACTTATACTAAGCAATACACACTTTATGCATACATATATACGCATGCATGCATTTAGGTATTCCACATCCATTTTTAAACTATAATTTCTTTCAACAATATAATATTTCTATACCTTTGTGCTTCAATAAAGCCTTCAAAAAAAATCCACACAACTACTACCCAAGTATAAAGTGTTCCTCTACCACAAACAACCATATTTGTTTCAAATCATACAACCACAAACCCACCTTATCCATAACATACAACCACAACCCCATCCATCATTTTTAGTTCATCATAATAAATCAACATTATAGTCATCCGAAAGATCAAAATAATATTAATCATTCAAAGCTGCTCATCTTACATATTTGAATTATCGAACGTTAGTAGTAAGTCTTAATTTACGGTTAACTACTACCTCAATCGCAACATATCATAACTAACCCTTTACAACTACAAGATCTTATGCTTAAATTGTTGGACTACCCATCCTTTCTAAATATCAAACGCGTAAGCCTTCTGGAACTCATCAACATCCTCATCTATCATTTTGCTCATATCGTTGTTATTGTCTCCATTTAAATGTAACTCTATGGAGTTAACAACAACAAGACCACAGTCTGTAGCCTTCATAATGACCTTTTGCTCGCTTGTAGTGAAATGGTTTTAACCCATGTGACTGACTAATTTGCGCAGTGCAGAGAGTGTCAAATATGTACGACAACATTTCCACTACCGGTGCAATTAGTTTCTTCACTTCAGTATCTTTCATATGGGTTGGGTTTGGATCAAAGATTTCCACCGACCATATTTTAAGGTTTATTACCAACCCCACTCAACCCTTACCATTCGAAAGCATTGGTGCATAAATTGTGTTCACATCGTCCAACCACTTCGTCGCCTCATTGCATACAAAATTTATCATTATTTCAGGGTAATGGAAAGGACCCTTATTCCTGATGTTCTTAAATTGACGAGATTTGGCTAATAAATTTCCAGTAAACCACGAGAATAGAAAGCATGAATGCTCTGATATTATAGCAAATGCATGTCTCATCCGCAGAAAACTCATTAGTCCTCTATATGTTGCAAATTAGTACAACACTTAATTTATCAAACAATATATTATGACAATTTATAGTTAACATTTCCAAAGCAACATACCTTATCGGACACCCTGTTTTGGCGCTTACATAGACTGAGCAGGAAATCATTGTCAATCAAAATATTGTTGTCTAACACAAACTCGTTGTATACCAAATTAAAAAGTCTCACAAGGCTGCCATATTCTTAACGAAATCATCTATGTTTTACCATCCACCAAAAAAAGTTACTAGATTGCAGAATTTTTCAAAGTTGCATGAAACTTCTTTAATATATTATTCTAAACAGTCGGCAGGAGGTCCAATGTATCCCTACGTGGCATAGACAGAATGTGTTTTTCAAGCTCCATTTCCATATTATTAGGACATAGCTCATTCTTCTCCGTTGATGGTGAACCGTCGCTCAGGTTCACTTGTTCTGCCTACACCATCTCCCGATTGCCACTTCCACATACCTTACCCTGATTAGTAACCATTGGTATCAAAGTACAAACACCCGCTTTCCTTTTTCCTGCTTCCATATTCACCTTTTTTCGGCAATCACAACTCAAGTAAATAATAAACTTACAATATATATGCACTTACAAATTTTAATGAATAATTTCTTACCAAAACTTGTTCTCCATTTGAATCTTCACAGTTTTCTCTTCCCAAGTCAACAATATCCTTCTAATTACATTTCTTAGATGTTACATTGTCACTTTACTCTATTCTATTTGAACACTTACAACAAAATGAAAACTTACTTCTTCACTTTCTCTACCACCCTCCAAAATCTCTGACATATTGGCTCCCTCCTCAACTTGCACCTACAAATACATATTGGCACATTAAATAATATGAAAATATATATGCAGAATTTATATGAAAATCAATAATGTAAAGTGAAAGTTTTATGATATTATATTTCCAGTTATGTGTGTTAATACCAATCTCTTCTCATTCGGCATAGCATGACTGTAAACAACAATATCATTTCCAAGATGTCCCATTGCAAGCGTTGCATAATTTTTTTCTTCTCTTTCACTGCCCTCAGTCTACATTTGCTCCATTTCATGTTCCTTGAATATATTAACATTTTTATTCTTTCATTAACACTTTGACTCATCTATCGTTCCATTAGCGTTATTATGCCTAATTGTACAACATCTACTTTTTATTTTGAAAATATATTATATGTGAAACATCACATTCTTTTCATGTTTCTTCATTCTTCACCACATCTTCATCACCTAGTCTTATCTCTTCTGAGTCCTCAATATCTTTCATGGCATTTTTTCAATAGTTATGACCAGTTAAATTTTGAAACACGTATAGTTGCATTGACAAATGATATCACATAATTTATTTTCAATACTTAAAGTACTAAAATTATTACTCAACTATTTCTTATATGTCTTGTCTAATATACTCAGCAGCTTGATCCTCAACCAACATGCTTGTTACAACAACTCCGTCAACCTCCATCATCTCTTGCAACAAACAAGTTATATTCATTACGAGTTAAATCCACAAAAATAGTTTAAATTTCTACACAAAAAAACAAACAATCAAACATATTTTTAGTTTGTTCTCTTCCGCTCTCCCTAGGATATCCTAGTCCCTAAGAATGTATGTTCATCGCTATTTATGACTCAATTCACATATTTGTTAATCATAAACAACACAAGCAAGTAACATTAAATATACAATATCCACCAAAAATATATCCACATATTATTCACTTTTTATTCATATTATCAAATGCAACCTATTGACCCATAAACAATAGAATGTGAAACTTAGCAAACTAGATTCTTACAAAAAATTGAAGTAGTTGCACATATCCACATCTTTTTTATTACGCGACCATAATTGATGCAATGATAATGTGTACAAACTCGCATTGTTTATGATCTGTTTGCAATGTTATATGTCCACAAATGATCATCCACATGAGACTAAAATCATAACAAAAATCTTTACATGGAAGGAGCTATAAACATATCCACAATTTTTTCATTAGGCGGACATGAGGATGTTATGGTGTATGACTTCAAAGCCATCCACAAATAACTACCCACAGCTATACATCCACACATAACATCCCATACACTTGTTTATGTGTATGACTGATTAGTAATAGACTCATAATAACACCATTATTTACTATATTTCCTTAGGATTCAGTATGTTTTCTTGGTGCTTTTATGCAATTCTCAACGATTAGAAGTATTTTTTTCTCTATTTGTGGTATTTTAAGTAATTTCGGGTCAATCAATGTATTATATATAGCATTGTAAAGCTAAATGGATCAAAGTCAGTTTCTGGACAGTTTTTGAGCATCATAAGTATCGTCCAAGATGAAGGTCTTGACTTTAATGGATTTCGATAAAACTTAGCACATGAGCTATATATTTTAGTTAGCTTTCATATCAAGGTGGTTTCACATCTTTTGGAGCAGTGAACAAAGGGTTATACAAATCATACTGAATACTGATCCACCTGTTTGGCAGATGAAGAGTGGAGAGAAAGACCAAAACAAAAAGAAGACCATTTGGATTTTGAACCAGACATTCTCAAGACTCAAATGGCCCTATTAAAATCCTTTTAAAGCCTAAAGACTAAATGCAATGCCCCTTTCCATGAAGCCCAACATTTGGAAGCCTTAAGGCCCGATTTTACTCATTTGACCTAATGGTTAAGTTATACTATAAATAGTTGTCTTTAGCTTTTATTTCGAGAAGAGTTGTTTAGGTTTTATATCGAAAGTGGATCTACTTAGAATCGTGAACAATAATCCTTGATCAATTTAATGCATATTTAATCTCTACAAGATTGTCCAAAAGGCGTTATCCCTTGGTGATTTAAATATAAGATCCCGAGCAGAAAGTTGAGAGGACTTACATTAGTGGTTGTATTCTAGACCGAAACATTATGCCCCTAATCGAGTTTTACTTCCTGCTTGTTTACTTTAACTCTCTGCTGTTTGATTTATATCATATCATTGATCTATCCGTTGTATATTGACATGTAGAGTAGGTTCATTTGCATTTATAAAACCAGAAAAACAAAATAAAAACGTGACAACACCCTTGCATGTTTTTTTCTTAGCTTAGCCCGAAATCATATAAGTTCTAAGTGTGAATAACTAGTCCTTGTGGATTTGATCCTTAAGTATTACTATGAATGTTGTACACTTGGAGTTAGGTTTTAGTTGGGGTAAAACTTGACCCCACATCAACACATTCAACATCATTTTTCTATGTTGTTATATTCTTCAAAATATTATTACCACTAATTTCTACATTTTCTAATCTTAAATATATTATCCACCACTACGTTACCTAATCAGGTGTCGATCCCATAACTTCTTCTTGGTCAGCCATTTCGCAATCAAGTCTAACTTCGTCTTTTATTTACATAAGAAAATTATAATCACTTTTTTTTTGGTTATTTCACTAATTAATATTAATCATAAATACAAATCGCTTTGATGTCTTTCCCTATGTCTTGTATAATACTTCTCACACAAGCATACTCCTTCCAACAATCGCCGTTTAGTTTTTTCTTCAGTGAAACACCCCATGCAACCATTTCATCATGTACCTTGCTGCTTGGCTCCCTTTTCGTAATTCCTCATTCCACTCTACTATGTTTGCCACTTCGACAAAACCGTGTGCATCGTCTAGCTAGAATGCTTCGCAACAACAATTCCAGCTCAGCAATCTTCGTTTTTTTGCTGTGCCAATTTGGCTGTCAGGCCGATAACTTTTGACTCCAGGCTCAACAACCTATCACATAAATCAAACTCATTGATACCACTACTCCCTGCGCCAATTTATTTCCAATGACCTTCTTCCCTTTACTTGTTGAACTATGCTACACTTTTAAGGACTTTTGAACAGACCTTTTGCTCCTAAGGATTTTCCTATAGAAACATGTTTTATGTGCACAATATTCTTTAAAACATTGATTATTTCATGAAGAGGCAAAGAATCATCGCTGTCAAGCCACTGTGTTTTTGTGAACAAGTGTTTCCTCTCAATCAATTCTTCCATGTATTTCACCTTCTCGTCCTTTAACTCATTTTCCCATTATGTCCACCCCTCCCTATCCCACTCTTCAGGTGTTGGTATTATTGAGACAACACGCAACTGCATTTTAGCTACAATTAGACTTTTGCATTGCTAAGAACAAAAAAGCACCATATTATGTATACACACATTGTTTTACATTCGTATCATTCTCGTCCTCAAAAATATGTGTTCACCGTTATTGTTGTTACATTAACATGACATACAGATGTCTCATCCATAAGTGTGTTCTTGTTAGTAGTATCATAAAGCTTCTCAAATAATCAACTAATATTTTGTAATGCAAGAACTTGTTATACGAGTGGGAATCCTTGAAGGCTCATAGTTTGTTGCTGAAGATTATGTCGTAATAGTTCTACTGGATCATCGATCTTCCCTCGTTTCTTGCTTCCTTGCCTCAATGCAACTATGGTATCTAGGAATGACTACCTTCCCCAAGGAAATTTTAAAAAATTGTCTACATCTTCCACCATCTCCACATACTTTATTATTAGCCTACCAACATGGTCCCTCGTGACCAAAACACCATCTACAATTAGAATTAAAGCAAGCAATACCTTGGTATCTAGGAATGACTACCTTCCCCAGGGAAATTTTAAAAAGTTGTCTACATCTTCCACCATCTCCACATACTTTAGTATTAGCCTACTAACATGGTCCCTCGCGACCAAAACACCATCTACAATTAGAATTAAAGCAAGCAATACCTTCTTCTGGTTTGTAATTTTAGACTTATCTAACATGTTAAATAGATCTCCACGTGTCATTCTTCTGATTTGAAAACCCTCTCTATGAATAGATTCTCTAAAAAGCTGGCGAAAAGCAAATTGTACTGTACTAATTTTGGTGGTATATTAATTTTTGTAACCCAACATCTACCCACACAACCATTCAAAGTTGAGGGTTTTTTAGTCTTTTACACTTAATTAAGTGTCCAAATAGCACAAAGTGCCTTTTAATGTAATTGAGAGACGAAAAGTACCCAAATGTGTAAACAACTCAATAAAAATATATAATCTGGATATGAGGCTACACTATACAATTTAATATGGAGATGAGAGATGGAAAGCCTATATAAAGAGATTTGGGGGATGATTTCTCTTTTATTAATTATTATATTCTCTTTCATTTTTTAGTTATTCTTGTCCCAAATTGTATCTTTTAATTTCTAAATAAAAAATGTCTCAGCTTGTGTTGTTTATGTATTAGGCTTGAGAATTCTTAAACAATGCCCCAAAAATTTACTAGATCTAAGTTTGAGTATCCGCAAATATCTCATTTTTAAGACTAGTTAGTTGGTCCGCATTACATGCGGGCATTAAATTTTTAAATTTTTTGAATATGATAATTTGTAATTTAATTATATTTATCAGCGTTAAAATTTTTCAAAAATCATAGATATAAATATTTATATGATATTTTTTAGTTTTAAATTTTAGTCAATATACTTTATTATATGACTTTTAAAATAGAATAGTGTACGTTCCATTTGACATGTCTGATGTGGATAATTCAATCTTTTTTTGTTTAGTTATGATGTAGGACTCCTATACAGTTATTCTCCATAAAAGAGTAAATCATCATAAATATTTCATTTTAGATATAATTTTAAAAATATTTATGGCATTCTTTTAAATGTGTAAATTTTTAAAATTTTTTGTATTTTAATATTTTGAAATCATAACTTTAATAAGATATTATTTTTATTTTTATAACTTTTCCAAATTCTCCTTATATAATATAATTTATTCAATTTTTAAAAATAATGTTTTGCATTTTTTTAATTTATATTTTTTTTATCAAATTTTCATTATTTTTTCTTTTGATTTGTTAATTTTTATTATTTCTTTTATTTTTATATTTTTTGTTTTTATAGAAATATTTTTTCATGTTGGCCATTTATTTTAGATTGGGAGATTAGTGTTGGATAACCGAAACATATAAGTTGGTGTTTTGTACTAATGTTGTCGGCATATCATCATTCAAATTTAAATATATATTATGCATACTATATTTACAAAATTATGATCACTAAAACTGAAAGAAAATTAGTTATGATAAATCTTTTTTCAACAAATTAGTTATGATATCTAAAATTATATATATTCACTCATTAATTACTTAAATTCAAAAACAATAAACAATTATTTTATTGTAAAAATATCTACATCTACTCCATCATATAGTATTTATTGACTAATTTTCACCATCTTGATGTTCAAAATATATGATAGACAATAGTAATTTATTAAACATTGGTTAGATAATTAGAGTACAAAGTTTTTAGTCAGAAAACAAAGTTAGTAACAATTATGCTATTTAAAAAATATGTTTTCTAATAAATGTAAAAATAGCTTAATAGAAACATTTTATTTTTATTTCACGATATTTCCTATAAATAAGCATGGAAGACATTAAATCCCATAGAGAACATAATGCAATACATGAATCGCTAGGGAGAAATATGTTTGTACTATGTCGTTTGGAAACAACACTTCTTAGGATCTTTGGGAGAACGGAAAGCACATTCCCCGGTTGTGTAGTTAGACGTCTCATAGTCAGTATGACATTCAAATCATCTGTATCGATCCGTAGACGGAACACGACAATGGTCATATGAAAATTTTTCAATCTCTGCATCTACACAATTCTGCAAAAAAAATAATTGTAATCAGTGCAAATATATAGTTATATAACATGTCAAAAAAACAATTTTTTGTGAAACTCTTGAATGAATGTCTATATGAAAAAGTTAGAGAAAAGTCATGCTGAAGAGTTGTGCTTTTAAAATAAATCAAAACCAACGAAATAAAAATCGTAAATACCCGAGAAAACATCTGAGGCTAAAATGCAAAATGTTGTAATCGGACAACGAAACTCCTAATATTATTACAAGTAAACAAGTCATCATACGCTTTGAAATACTCATTGTAATTTTTTGTATGAATTCTTCTTCTCAAATTTCTGGATCTTAAAGAGAGGCATGCTCTATATATATATAATTTGACGTGTCTAGGTAACCTATTCCATTAATCAATTTTTCTATTTTTGCTAGTGGATCGTTATGTAAGCAAAAAAATTACTAACATCTTTTACATATTTGTTTGTATCATTTAGTGTTGGGAACCCAAATCAACGAGCTTTTAAAAAAATATCTCACACTAAATTTTTTTCACAAAGAACATTTAATTCATATGTTGTTTTTATAATCAGAGGGCGCATGTAGTAGTCGACTAGCCCACATTCCGGTTTTTTGATGGCCAAAAACGTGACACCATCTTCGATTGGCCAAGTGGAGATGAGAGGTTTTCTAGGGAAATTAAATTCAGAGTAAATGAGTTTACAGTTTTTCACAAACTTTTTTTACCTCTAGGAAACCATCACTTGGTTAATATAATTCATATGTAAACGTTATGATCAGACAAGATCTTAAGTTAAATGCAAATTAATTGCATAATTCAATGTTATAATGTTTTTAAGTTATAGTTGGACAATATACGGTAAAAATTAATTTGATTTGAAATTTTTATTAGAAAAAATTCTAAAAGAAAATCATAACAAATAAGAACGTGGTCAAAAGAATTTTGACACATTATAAAATTATAGGTTATAGTATTTTCAATGTGCCACAAAATAGATCGGACTATGAAATATTCAAATAATTAGGTAGGAAATTAAAAAAAAATAGAGTTGAATCCTCGTCGTGCGCAAATATTTTTGGTTTTACACATATTTAATTGTATATTATTTTGTATACTATTTTTATATATAGTTGTTAAATAAGTATTAGACAATAATTTATAAATATAAATGAAAAGCAGCCTACGAAAAAAATGAAAAAACAAACATTTTTTGGATTTTTGTTCATAGAAATAATGTATATGAAGCACATAAAAATAAATGGTCTAATTAAATATTTATTTAGTTTGTTAACTTACTAATTAATTAGTCCAAATAAACTTTGTAAGGTATATTATAATTTTCTTTCAAAAATGTTTCCTTTTTGAAAATCCATTTTTACCTTTATTTTCTAAATTAAATATGTTTTAATAATAGTTTATTTTTATTTTTAAATAAATTCATCAAAAAGCTAATTATGTCAATAATCAAGCTGATTCATTAAGAGTACATTTGTAATTAACCGCATTAACTTTTAATCTTGTGCACTCTTCGCAAATAAACAGATAAGACATATATCAATATCCCTAATATTTGTTTGTGGCATATATGAATCCTTAAATTAAGTATTTTCCTGGTATAGATCCCGATTATTTCAAAGAACCGAATATTTGGATCCGTTCAACACAAATTTTCACAACTCTAAAATAATCAAATTTACAAATGGGTTTATTGAAATCGTCATTTTTCCCTTCTCTATTCTATGATTGAAATGGCGATTCAACAAATTATAAAAGAGAAGACTGAATATGAGAGACATCATAAATGTTCCAATCAATTTCGATAAATCTTTCCATGTTGGCCTTTATTTAAGATTTGGAGATTAGTTTTGGATAACCGTAACATATAAATTGGTGTTTTTATACTAAAGTCGGTATATCACCATTCAAATTTAAATATATATTACGCATATTATTGTAAAAAATATGTTGACTAAAACTGAAATAAAATCAGTTATGATATTTTTTCTGCTCAACAAATTAGTTATATATCCAAAATTATATATATTCACTCATTAATTACTTAAAGTCACAAAATTATAAAATAATTATTTTATTGTAAAAATATCTACATCTTCTGCATCATATAGTGTTCATTGACTAATTTTCACCATCTTGATCTTATGTTATTAGATAATGGTTATATGACTAGAGTACAAAGTTAGTCATCTTTTTTTCTAATCAGAAAACGAAGTTAGTCACAAGTATGCTACTTTTTGAAAAATATGTTTTCTAATAGATGTAAAAAAAGTTTAACAGAAACATTTTATTTTTCTTTGATGCCATTTACTATAAATAAACACGGAAGACATTAACTCTAATAGAGAACATAATGCAACACACGAATTCCCAAAAAGGAATAGGTTTGTACTATGTCGTTTGGTAACAACACTTCTTAGGATCTTTGGGAGAATGGGAAACACATTCTCCGGTTGTGTAGTTAGACATCTTACAGTCAGTATGATATTCAAACCATTCATATCGATCCGTACATGAAACACGATGATGGTCATATGAAACTTTTTCTATCTCTGCATCTACACAATTCGGCAAAAAATTAATTGTAATATATAGTTATATACATTGTAAGAAAAAATATATTTTTTGTGAAACTCTTGAGTGCATATATATATATATATAAGTACCCGAGAAAACATCTGAGGCCAAAATGGTGTAATCAGAAAACAAAACTCCTAATATTATTACAAGTAAACAAGTCATCATATGCTTTGAAATACTCATAGTAATTTTTTGCATGAATTCTTGTTTTCAAATTTCTTGATCTTTTTTTTCGTCATAAGAAAAAGAAAAAAAAAACTTGACGTGTCTAGGTAAGCTTTTCCATTAATCAATTTTTCCACTTTTGCTAGTAAATCATTATTTAGGCTAAATAATTACTGACATATTTTTACATATTTGATTGTATCATTTGGTGTTGGTAACCCAAATCAAAGAGCTTTTAAAACAAAATCACACACTAAATGTTTTTTTGTCAAAGAACATTTAATTCATATCTTCTTTTTATAATCGGAGAACAAGTGTAGCAGTCGACTAGCCAATATTCCGGGTTTTCTAATGGCCAAAAACGTGTCACCATCTTCGATTGACCAAGTGGATATGAGAGATTTTCTAGGGGAAATTGAATTCGGAGTAGATGAGTATACACTTTTCTCCAAACGTTTTTACCAGTTGGCAATCGTCACTTGGTTAATATAATTCATATGTTAACGTTATGATCAATCAAGATTTTAAGTTAAATGCAAGTTATTGTATAAGTCAATGTGAAATGTTTTCTAGTTATAGTTAGGCAATATATGGTAAAAATTTATTCGATTTAGAAACTGTTATTAGAAAAAATTATTAAAAAAATATAACAAATCTAAACGTGTTCAAAGGAATCTGAACACATTATAAAATTATAAATTCTAGAACTTTTAACGTGTCATAAAATTGATCGGACTATGACATATTCAAATGATTTGGTAGGAAATAAAAAAATAACTAGAGTTGAATCCGCGTTGTGTGCGAATATTTTTGATTATACACACATTTAATTATAAATTATTTTGTATACTATTTTTAAATATAATTATTATATAAATATTAGAAAATAACGTATAAATATAAATGAAAACCAGTCTACAAAAAAATGAAAAACAAACAAACAATTTTTGTATTTTTGTTCAGAGGAAAATATATATGAAGTCCATAGATATAAATAGTCTAAAAAAATTTTATTTAATTTGTTAAGTTACTAATAAATTAGTCCAAATAATCTTTGTAGTATATTATAATTTTCTTTTATATATATTTCATTTTTGAAAATTCTTTTTTACCTTTATTTTCTAAATTAAATATGTTTTAATATTAGTTTATTTTTTATTTTTAAATAAATTCATCAAAAACTAATTACGTCATTAATTAAGTGTGGGAACCGAAATTCTCACTGTCAATGTTATGTGGTTCACGGAATCTCTGTAGCCAAAAATCGACAGATCAAGCAGTGAATGCGAAAGTTAATGGATAAAGAATACGAAACTGAGCTGCGAGATAAGATCAAACAAAAAGCGTGAGTAAAACGAATATGCGAACAGATTGTCGGATTCAGGTTAACGAGATTCGTATAGCGAAATTGAGATGAATAGCGAAGTAAAGACAATACGAAAAAGATTGCGAAGCAAGATATGTAAAACGATAGTAAAGTAATAGGATTCGTAATGAGAGACAGTTTGAACACGAAAAGAGAATCGTGGATCAAAACATGAAAGGATACGAATAACAACAATCGAAACACACAAATAGCGAAGAAAGTATAAGGGATCTTATTCGAATTTGTGGTCTGAGCGTGTGCAACCGGTGTTAAGCCG
>OVAN01001459.1:14191-40880 GCA_900406275.1 Anastatica hierochuntica
CGCCAAGACCATGCCTTGGTCTTAGCGCCAAGATAAACCTTCTCTCTTGACGCCAATTGGCGCCAAGACGGTCCTCTGGTCTTGGTTCCAATCGACGTCTAGATCGGCCTCTAGTTCAGTTGTCAATCGGTTCCAAAACTCATTCGTAGGTTTGGCGTCAATCGGCGTTTCGACATTTCTCCGAAGCAACGCGGTTCTCCAATGCTTTTGGTGGTTTCGTATCGCTCTGAAGGTTGTTTCATGTGGCCTTGCGGGAGTTATCCGAAAGCCATTGATGCTAGCTCTAGCACTCGGATGCTCTAGCTGCTTGCGGACGGATACACTTAGTGTGAGATCGGTCACGATTGATTATACTCGCAGCCTTGAAACTTGGTCGAGAAGAGACGGCCCGGATGATAAGACTCTCGAAGCTTGAGGATATCCTTGCGATTCTTGTTTTCGTGAGAAGAAATAACGTCTTCCTAGTCTTTTTTAGGCATCAATTTTGTCGTGACCGTTTTTGACCGCAAAAGTTAGCCCCCCAGCTTGCGAAAACCGTTGTTCTTGCGAGCTTGAAAGTGCGTTCAGGAAGTTAGGCGAAATCGATGGCTAAGAAGTCCGAGGAAGAATAGTAAATCTTCTTTTCTATAAGTTAGTGAAGTTAGTTTCCATGCTCTTCACTTACTCATTTTCACAAGAAGTATTCACAAGGTAGAAAATCTCTCTCCCCCTTCAATTTTTCTCTCCTCTTTAGTTTCATGGCACCAAATGCTCAAGTTCCGTCAAGTGCTTCCTCTTCAGCCGCTTCTTCTAGGAGCCGAAGAGCTCGGGAAAATGACGTGCTGCCAAAAGTTGAATTTTTGGATCTCACAGTTGATCCTGAGGAAGTCGCGGCTTATTGGCGCGATACGCATAATGTAGAACCCCCGCCTCCCGAATCCCTGCTTCCGCAGAGACCCGGGAAGAAAGATAAATCGAGCGGGCCGAGCGAGTGCTGCGAGGCCTTTCTCGAAACTATCCGTAGGTTTTGCGGAATCTCGACGGAAGTGGAGTTTCGTATGCTGGTTGCCGGAGAAGAAGCTGACTCTCTGCCTGACGGCTTCTTCACGAGCTACGAGGCGCATGTGTTGGATTGTCTCCTATGGTTCCCGATTCTGGGAATCATAATCCGGTTCTTAAACCGTTTCGGCCTGTCGCTCAGTTAGCTTCATCCCGGTGGCCTTCAGCGTCTCGTTGGGACCCTCGTATTAAATTATGAGTGTGGTTTGAACCTCGATGTCAGCCACATGAGGGCCATGTTTTCTCTAACGAAGACGAAAGCAGAGGGCATCTACACCTTCAAGCCGAGAACTAACATGGGGGTAGTTGAGGGGACGAAGTCCCACTTCCATGAGTGGCGAAAGAGATACTTCTTCATTCGCCGGGATAGCGCTATGTAGAGGATGGATTTATCTCCGATTTTAAGTGCAGTTGGCGCGAAGCGGGTATCGCTTCTAGAAACCTTGATCGTTTTTGCTCGCATTCTAATGCTTTCTGACTTTTTTGTTGTTTTGCAGTTCGCGATCCTCTTCCTTTGTTTCCAGCTGACACGTTGACCGTCCGGAATCTTTTGAGGATTGATCAGAGCCATTGGAATTACTTTTCGCCGAGTCGAGTTCTCCTTGCGGTAGAGCGTCAAAAGGCTCGAGCTAATCCCGAAGCAGTCGTTGAGGAGGAAGTGGAGCTAAACATGGACGATTTTGAATCATATGAATTGCCTCCGGTGAGGCAGCAGAGGAGGTCCCTAAGGAATGTCGGGGCGTCCGACGGGGGAAGCACCGATGGAGGCGAAGGGGTGCTGTTTCAGGATGAGTTGCTCGATACTCTCTTTAGCGAGAATGAAAGTCAGATGTCGTCCTTGGGAGGAGCGGCCAATATAGACGAATTCCTTGCCAATCTCGGGACTCCAGACGATCAGTCCACGGATCATACGGGTTACTTGGATTTAGCGGCGCTTGCCGAAGCCTCGCGACAGTACATGGCGGTAATTTTTATGGCCGTATGGTTTATTCTCGTTGGTTTGTCAACGATGTTATCCTAACGTCCTTGATTTGCTTTTGTTTTTTGCTAGGGGCTTCACAAGATGGACCAGGCTCTTAAGGCGAGTGACCTTGAGGCGAGAGCGGCCAGATTCAGAGTGAAGAAGCTCGAAGAGGAGAACTCCCGCTTGAAGAATGAGGTCGCAGAGATCGGTCACGATTGATTATACTCGCAGCCTTGAAACTTGGTCGAGAAGAGACGGCCCGGATGATAAGACTCTCGAAGCTTGAGGATATCCTTGCGATTCTTGTTTTCGTGAGAAGATATAACGTCATCGTAGTCTTTTTTAGGCATCAATTTTGTCGTGACCGTTTTTGACCCCAACAGTTAGCCCCCTAGCTCGCGAGAACCGTTGTTCTTGCGAGCTTGAAAGTGCGTTCAGGAAGTTAGGCGAAATCGATGGCTAAGAAGTCCGAGGAAGAATAGTAAATCTTCTTTTCTATAAGTTAGTGAAGTTAGTTTCCATGCTCTTCACTTACTCATTTTCACAAGAAGTTTTCACAAAGTAGAAAATCTCTCTCCCCCTTCAATTTTTCTCTCCTCTTTAGTTTCATGGCACCAAATACTCAAGTTCCGTCAAGTGCTTCGTCTTCGGCCACTTCTTCTAGGAGCCGAAGAGCTCGGGAAAATGACCTGGTGCCAAAAGTTGAATTTTCGGATCTCACAATTGACCCTGAGGAAGCCGCGGCTTAATGGCGCGATACGCATAATGTAGAACCCCCGCCTCCCGAATCCCTGCTTCCGCGGAGACCCGAGAAGAAAGATATATCGAGCGGGCCAAGCGAGTGCTGCGAGGCCTTTCTCGAAACTATCCGTAGGTTTTGCGGAATCTCGACGAAAGTGGAGTTCCGTATGCCGGTTGCCGGAGAAGAAGTTGACTCTCCGCCTGACGGCTTCTTCACGAGCTACGAGGTGCATGTGTTGGATTGTCTCCTATGGTTCCCTATTCTGGGAATCATAATTCGGTTCTTAAACCGTTTCGGCCTGTAGCTCAGTTAGCTTCATCCTGGTGGCCTTCAGCGTCTTGTTGGGACCCTCGTACTAAATTATGAGCGTGGTTTGAACCTCGAAATCAGCCACCTGAGGGTCATGTTTTCTCTAACGAAGACGAAAGCGGAGGGCATCTACACCTTCAAGCCGAGAACTAACATGGGGGTAGTTGAGGGGACAAAGTCCCACTTCCATGAGTGGCGAAAGAGATACTTCTTCATTCGCCGGGATAGCGCCTCTGTAGAAGATGGATTTATCTCCGCTTTTAAGTGCAGTTGGCGTGAAGCGGGTATCGCTTCCAGCTACCTTGATCATTTTTGCTTGCGTTCTAATGCTTTCTGACTTTTTTGTTGTTTTGCAGTTCGCAATCCTCTTCCTTTGTTTCCAGCTGACACGTTGACCATCCGGGATCTTTTGAGGATTAACTGGAGCCATTGGAATTACTTTTTGCCGAGTCGAGTTCTCCTTGCGGTAGAGCGTCAAAAGGCTCGAGCTAATCTCGAAGCAGTCGTTGAGGAGGAAGTGGGGCTAAACATGGACGATTTTGAATCATATGAATTGCCTCCGGTGAGGCAGTGGAGGAGGTCCCCAAGGAATGCCGGGGCGTCCGACGGGGGAAGCGCTGATGGAGGCGAAAGGGTGCCGTTTCAGGATGAGTGGCCTGATACTCTCTTTGAGGAGAATGAAAGTCAGATGCCGTCCTTGGGAGGAGCGGCCAATATAGACGAATTCCTTGCCAATCTCGGGACTCCGGACGATCAGTCCATGGATGATACGGGTTACTTGGATTCAGCGGCGCTTGCCGAAGCCTCACGACAGTACATGGCGGTAAGTTTTATGGTCGAATGGTTTATTCTCGTTGGTTTGTCAACGGTGTTATCGTAACGTCCTTGAGTTGCTTTTGTTTTTTTGTTAGGGAATTCACACGATGGACCAGGCTCTTAAGGCTAGTGACCTTGAGGCGAGAGCGGCCAGATTCAGAGTGAAGAAGCTCGAGGAGGAGAACTCCCGCTTGAAGAATGAGGTTGCAGAGATCTGTTGTCGTGAGGATTGTCGGGCTGCTAAGATCCGCTGTGCACACAGGCGCGGGAAATGTGAGGTCGCTTCGATCGTCGAGGAGCGTTCTCGCCAGCGCGCGACTGACTTTGTTGAGTATAGCGACGCTCTGTGGTCCTTCGGGGAGTATAGTGAGTGTCGTGGCACGCTGGGCGCTCTATCTTACTCCTCGTAATCGGGTTTTTCCTATGAAGCCCAGATCGAGAAGAACAACAGCCGCATGAGGAGACGCGCCGACATCGGGCCTTCGATCCCTCTGATTGAGGAGAGAGTTTGGAGTCACTTGGCTGTGATCCCTGGTTCTCCGGACTCGGAGGAAGTTGCGAGCCCTGTGCAGCGAAACGACGAAGAGGTGACCCAGATGCTGAGCTTTCGAGTATCTGGCAATTTCGATCTTAGCCAACTGTAGAAAGGAAATTCTCTTGGACGTTGTACGCGCATTGTTACTTATGTTTATTCAGAACGCTAGTGTTTATGCTCGAAATGATAAGATTGTAGATATTTTTGCCGCTTAGGTGGTTATGTTGTGAAATGAACTCGTTTTTCGTATGAGTTTTTGACGTAGCGTGGAGGGAAGAATACGAGTTGTCATCTCGCATCTAACTCCTTTTGTGATCGTTCTATGCGTTGCTCATTGTAAGACGTTGCAAAATTCTGTAAAATTTTGCGAGTGTTTTGACAGGAACGAAGAGGCATGGTTTTAGATTCTCGTATCTGTTAGATATCATGCCAAGAAATGTTAAAGACAAGTGTGCTGGGTTTAAGGCAAGAACTAGGCTTACTTTTGGTTTTAGGGGGTGCGGTGACTAATCCCGGCTTACGTATCCCGTTATGTGGTTCACGGACTCTCTGTAGCCCAAAATCGACAGATCAAGCAGTGAATGCGAAAGTTAATGGATAAAGAATACGAAACTGAGCTGCCAGATAAGATCAAACAAAAAGCGTGAGTAAAAAAAATATGCGAACAGATTGCGAGATTCAGGTTAACGAGATTCATATAGCGAAATTGAGATGAATAGCGAAGTAAAGAAAATAAGAAACAGATTGCGAAGCAAGATATGTAAAACGACAGTAAAGTAACAAGATTTGTAATGAGAGACAGTTTGAACACGAAAAGAGAATCGTGGATCAAAACATGAAAGGATACGAATAACAACAATCGAAACACATAGATAACGAAGAAAGTATAAGGGATCTTATTCGAATTCGTGGTCTAAGCGTGCGCAACCGGTGTTAAGTCGTGGCCGCAAGAACTGTTGGCGACGATTACCTAGAACTACAGCGTAGACTCGTAACCTAGTTGAGACGCAGCTCGCTAACGAAAAACAAAGTAAGAACCCTAGTTTTTGTAAGTGTTTTGCGGTGATGAAAATTGTGTTGTATATCTTTCATCCTTCTCCTTCGCATCCTTTAAATAGATCTTCGTGGGCTTGGCTTGTTTCCTTTCTCGTCCTCGATTTGTGCCTATCTTCTCGTGGAAATATTCCTTTCTCCCTGATTTGCATATATCTTTTCGTGATCCTTCCTTATCTTCTCGAAACTTAACATTTTCGCGAAACCCTGGCAAACCGTCATCGTAGATGGGCTGATTCTCGCCCGGAATCGTAAGTGGACCGTTATCGCGGTTTGGGCTCTTTCGAGCCGTTTCGCGGCTAAGTGATCTTTACGATTTAGTGCGGGAAACCATTTCTCGTAAGACCAAGCGGTAATAGTTTCGTGGAACGGTAAGGTCAATCGTATAGTTTAGACTCTTTCGGTGTTTAAGTTAATCGTCGTCGTTTTACACGATCGATACGAATTCCACGAAAAGTATGAATCCTTACAACCATCATCATGACGGTTTGATGGAAACTCCAATCGAGACGAAACGAGAGACGATCAAGTGACGATTCGAAGGAAATGACGATCGGAAAGGACGTGGTTCAGTCAATGGATTGCGGTTGGACGTTATCCGCTTCTCAGCGCCAACCGGCGCCAAGACAGACACTCTGTCTTGGTCGTGGCGCCAATTGGCGCCAAGACAGAGACGGACCTTCTGTCTTGGTTCCAATCGACGTCTAGATCGGCCTCTAGTTCAGTCGTCAATCGGTTCCAAGACTCGTTCGTAGGTTTGGCGTCAATCGACGTTTAGACATTTCTCCGAAACGACGCGGTTCTCCAATGCTATTGATGGTTTCGTATCGCTCCGCATGTTGTTTCATGTGGCCTTGCGAGAGTTATCCGAAAGCCATTGATGCTAGCTCTAGCACTCGGATGCTCTAGCTGTTTGCCGACGGATAGACTTAGTGTGAGATCGGTCACAATTTATTATACTCGCAGCCTCGAAACTTGGTCGAGAAGAGACGGTCAGGATGATAAGACTCTCGAAGCTTGAGGATATTCTTGCGATTCTTGTTTTCGTGAGAAGAAATAACGTCTCTGTAGTCCTTTTTAGGCATCGATTTTGTCGTGACCGTTTTTGATCCCAACATCAAGCTTATTCATTAAGAGTACACATGTAATCAACCGTACTAACTTTTAATTTTGTGCAAATTCACTTCCCAAATAACATATAAGGAGGATATCACGATCCCTGATATTTGGTAATAGCATATCTGAATCCTTAATTTAAGTATTTTTCTAATCTGGATCTTGATTAGTTCAAAAAACCTGAATACTTGGATCCGTTCAACACAAATTTTTACAACTCTAAAATAAGAAAATGGACAAATGATTTTTTGGAAATCGTCGTTTCTCTCTTCTTCATTTTGTGATTGAAATAGCGATTCGACAAACAATAAGAGAGAAGACTAAATGTGAGAGACATCATAAATGTTCCAATCAATTTTCGGTAAATCTTTCCATGTTGGTCATTTATATAATATTATATTATCAGACAATGTTATATAACTAGAGTACAATGTTAATCATCTTTTTTCTAATAAAAAAACAAAATTAGTGACAATTATGCTATATTTTAGGAAAATATGTTTTCTAATATAAGTAAAAAAAATCTAAATAGAAAATTTTTATTTTATTTCATTGCATTTACTCTAAATAAGCATAGAAGACATTAAATCCAATAGAGAACATAACGCAACACGCGAATCGCTAGAGAGCAATAGGTTTGTGCTATCTCGTTTGGCAACAACACTTCTTAGGATCTTTGGGAGAACGGGAAGCACATTTCCCAGTTGTGTAGTTAAGCATCTTACAATCAGTATGACATTCAAACCATCCGTATTGATCCGTACACGGAACACGACAATGGTCAAATGAAATTTTTTCAGCACCTACACAATTCCCCATAAAATTTAATTGTTATCAATGCAAATATATATCTATATAACATTTCAAAATAACAAATATTTTTGAAACTCTTAAGTGCGTGTCTATATGACAATCTATAAAGAAAAACAAAGTTATGTTGATCACTTGTGCTTTTTAAATAAATAAAAGCTAGCGAAGTAAAAATCGAAAAATACCCGAGAAAGCATTTGAGGGCAAAATGTTGTAATCAGACAACAAAACTCCTAATATTATAATGAGTAAACAAGTCGTCATATACTTTGGAATACTCATAGTAATTTTTTTGTATGAATTTTTGTTCTCAAATTTTTGGATCTTAGAGAGATGCATGCTCTATATATATAACTTGACGTGTTTAGGTAAGCTTTTCCATTTTTGCTAGTAAATCATTATTTAGTCAAAACAATTATTGACATATCTTTACATATTTGACTGTATCATTTAGTATTGGTAACTCAAATCAAAGAGCTTTTAAAACAAAATCTCATACTAATTATTTTTTTGTTAAAGAACATTTAATTCATATGTTCATTTTATAATTGAAGGGCGAGTGTAGCAGCGACTAGCCCACATTCCAGATTTTCTAGTGGCCAAAAGTGAGGCACCATCTTCGATTTGCAAAGTGGAGATGAGAGATTTCCTAGGGAAAATTGAATTCGGAGTGGATGAGTTTATATTTTTCCCCAAACATTTTTACCAGTAGAAAATGTTGATGGCACAACGAAGTTTTAAAATTTATAAGCCTGTTTCCTAACAATCACACAATCCACAAGTGCACAAATATACTATTGTAGTACTTAGAGGTCGAACCACAAGGAGAAACTTACCTAACTAGATAGATTTAAGCATTGGGAATACACAATCAAGTCTAATCTAAGCAAATAAGAAAGCTTGGGTTTGTTTTTGGGTTTTCTTAAGATTCTATAAACGAAAGCAAAGCAAGGAAATAAATAACTTAATTAAAAGCAATAAACTCTAATAAAGAAGGCAAGCATAAACATAAAATTGCAAACTTGAAATAAACAATGAACTAAGATGATGGACCATGGGTTGTGGTAATGGATACACTTAGCTAGACGGTAAAACCTATGTTAGTTCAAGCTATTGAGCACAAATCCACGACCAAAGACATGACTAGCCTAATCCACTCTCATCGCAATAGACCATTTCCTTATCAATCGCATTCATTGAATCACATTAACACCAATTTTACAACTTAGACTAAGCAAATCTCAACACCCATAGATCCATCACAAAAGACTACTCACACATGCTAAGGAGAAAGAGAATAGAAGAAGAAGAAATAGAAAGCATAATCATAAATAAAATTGGGTTTTTGATCCAAGATACAAAATAGAAAGAGAGAATCTTGATCTTAAAGATCAAGAGAAAAGCCACCAAAAACTCAAAGTTTGTCTAAGAAAATAGTAGGAAAAGTGTTGGATACTTCAAATAAGGTTTAGGGGGTATTTATAGGTGAAAAGAGGGTGATTTTCACGTCTATGCATCCCACTATCGACCATGCTGGTCGATAGTGGCATACATTAGGCAGCAAGCTGCCTTATGCATGTGGCTATTGGTCCTATGCCTGCCGTTATCGACCACATCCATTTGGCAGTTTTGGATTCTTTTTTGCTCCTTCGATAGCCTCCTTGCATCCACCTTTCCCCTATGCTTTTGGCTCTTGATTCCCCTTGTTTATTCATCACTTAATGCTCTCGAATCCATCATCCCAAGCTCTCAAATCAATCACCAAGAGGTTGTAGCTACAAATGCAAGAAAATGAATGCCTATGCAACTAACTCAAAAACTAGACTCTAGACTCAAACTATATGGATTCTAAGACAAAATGACATAAATACAACCTAAAAGTGGAAGAAACTAAACTAAAATGCATCTAAATATGGATAAAATTATGTACACATCAGACAACCGTCACTTGGTTAATATAATTCATATGTTATCATTATGATTAGCCAAGATCGTAAGTTAAATTCAAGTTAATTGCATAATTCAATGTTATAATGTTTTCTAGCTATAGTTTGGCAATATATGTTAAAAATTCCTTTGATTTAGAAATTTTTATTAAAAAAACTTCTGAAAGAAAATCATAACAAAGCTGAACATTTTAAAATGAATCTTGACACATTATAAAACTATAAATTGTAGAATTTTCAACATGTCCAAAATTGATCGGACTATGACATATTCGAATAATTTGGTTGGAAAAAAAAATTAGACTTGAATCTGCGCTATGCTCGAATATTTTTGATTATACAAACATTTAATTGTATATTATTTTGTATATTATTTTTATATATGGGGATTATTAAAGTATTAGGCAATAATGTATAAATATAAATGAGAAGAAATTCACGTAAAAAATGAAAAACAGACAAAATATTTTTGGATTTTTATTCAAAGAAATAATGCATATGAACCCATAGAAATAAATAATCTAAATAAATATTTATTTAATTTGTTAACTTACTAATGGATTAGTCCAAATATATTTTATAAGGTATATTATAATTTCCTTTTTAAAATATTTCCTTTTTGAAAATCTGTTTTTACTTTTATTTTCTAAATTAAATATGTTTTAATAATATGTTCTTTTTACTTTTAAATAAAGTCATCAAAAAATTTACTTATGTGGTTAATCAAGTTGATTCATTAAGGATACATTTGTAATTAACTGCACTAACTTTTAATTTGGTGCCAATTCACTTCGCAAATAATATATAATAAGGATATCAAGATCCCTGATATTTGGTAATGGCATATCTGAAACCTGAAATTAAGTATTTGCCTGATATGGATCCCGATTAGTTCAAAACTCTAAATACTCGGATCTGTTCAACAAAATTTTTCACAATTATAAAATAAACAACTTTAAAAATAGATTTATTGAAATCGTCTTTTCGCTCTTATCTCTTCTATAATGGAAATGGCGATTCGAGAAGCTATAAGAGAGAAGACAAAATAAGAGAGACATCCTAAATGTTCCGGTCAATCTTTGATGAATCTTTCCTTGTTAGCCATTTATTTAAGATTTAGAGATGAATGTTGGATAACTGTAACATATAAATTGGTGTTTTGTACTTATGCTGTCTATATATCACCATTTAAATTTAAATATATATTATACATATTATACTAAACAAATATTTTGACTAAAATTAAAATAAAATTAGTTATGATATTTTTTTTTGCTCAACAAATTAGTTATGATATCCAAAATTATATATGAACACTCATTAATTACTTTAAGTAAAAAAAACAATTATTTTATTATCAAAACATCTACATCTACTGCATCATATAGTGTTCATTGACTAATTTTCACCATCTTTATCTTCAAAATATCACAGACAATATTATTTTATTTTGCAATGGTTATATAACTAAAGAACAAAGTTAGTCATCTTTTTTTCTAGTAAGAAAACAAAGTTAGTCACAATTATGCTATTTTGCTGTTTTTTTTTTGTCAAATGCTATTATGGTATGAAAATACGTTTTCTAATAGATGTCAAAAATGCGTGATAGAAACATTTTTTTCAAGGTGTTTACTATAAGTAAACATGGAGCCATTAAATCCAATATAGAACATAAATGCAACAAACGAATTGCCACAGAGGAATATATTTGTACTATGTCGTTTGGCAACAACACTTCTTAGGATCCTTGGGAGAATGGGTAGCACATCCCCCAACTGTGTAGTTAGACGTCTTACGGTCAGTGTGATATTCAAACTATCTATATCAATCCATACACGGAACATGACAATGGAAATATGAAAGTTTTTCAATATATGCATCTACCAAATTCCGCATAAAATTCAATTATAATCAATGCAAATATATAGTTGTATAACATGTCAAAATAACAAATTTTTGTAAAACTCTTGAGTGCATGTCTATATGACTATATATATATATATATAGTCATATAGACATGCATTCAAGAGTTTCACAAAAATCTGTTATTTCCCCACGTTGGCTTTTCTCCAAGCATGCGCTTCACTACGAGCAACTTTTAGCATATCCGGAGCCTATCTATCTTTGTCATTATATAACTTATCGTTTCTCCCTTTGAATATGAATCAAAAAATCTATGGAAAAACCTTCCCTCTACATCCTCTACCTCTATATATGGAATCCTCGGTATATAAAATCCATATTTGACCAAATTGAAGTTCCGGGAAAAATCCCAGGAACCGACGATATATCGGAGAGTGCCCAAGTCTGCATCGCAGAGGGCACTCAAATAAAGCATGGTTGATGGTTTAATTTGCATTTCCACATCGTGGAAAACTTACCTCACATCTAATACCCCTCGACCGTAACCTTGAATTAACTGCCAATCTACCTGATGTGACTTGCCACATAATATGTTTCAGCTTTGCTGGTGCTTCACCTCCATGCTTGAGCTAAAAGAGACTTAAAATTTGGGTCGTACAAAAGTGGTACTAATACCCTCTCCCCATAAATTTTTTCCACATAATAACTTGATTTAACTGTATAGATCCCATTTCTTGTGAGGTTCCATACAATCCTATCAGGTGTAGCAATTCTACTAATAGGTATACTCCTGATTAACGAAATATCTATCGGATCAAAAAATTCCTCCAACATGTCTTGGTATCACTCCAAAGTACTTTGATTAATCATATGGCTTACCAAAAGATTAGGAGGGTAATTTGGACCTCTCTATCGCGCTGATCTTGGCCACACGTCCGGAATCCAATGATCTCTCCACACAGCTATAGACGTTTCTCGTCCCCACATGTTTAATAAGTCCTTTTTCAATGATGAAGTGGGTGGAGATAATACATCGCCATCCATAAGATGGTGAATAGTACCGTTTATCCGTCATAGGACTGTCCTTTGGGTAATACCTCCCTTTAAATATTTGCCCCAATAGAGATTTGGAAATTGTAGAAGACGCCATATTTGCTTAGTCAATAATGCTGAATTAAACTCATCAATAGTACGAAATCCTAAACCTCCCTCCATCTTTGTTAGAGAAACTTCCCCCAATTAAACCAATGTAAACTCCGTTTATTGATTGAGATGTATTCTCTACCGAGCTTTACTCCCAACTAAACTCTAAACCTCAAGTATAAGGCTAGTAGTTGTAGTAATGGGGTATCGAATCCACAAGGAGAAAATCTATCACACAATTAGCTCTAAAGATAAGTTCATAAATTTAAGTCTAGTCTAGATAGTGATTTGAGAAAATTCAAATAACAAAACAAGCAAAACTAATTGTAAATGTAAAAGCAAGCAATGAAAGCACTAGATGAGATGAGATGAGGAATGCAGAAATGTGGTTCATGGGCAAGGCAGACGATTAGGTAGACTAATTATGATTAAGATGCAAAGGTCAACAATGTAAAAGCCATTCAAGGGCAAGGCAAGAGATCAATTAGTTCACTCCCGTGATCCTAATCCATTTGAAAAATCTAAATCAATTCAACCTCCTGATAGTGATCTAAAGTTTATCAATCATTAGAAACAAGCCAAAACACCCACTAAACACCTTGATCATCTAATCCCATAGGCCAAGTATGCTTAGAAATCCTAAGGTTCTCTTAGGCATTTCATAAAACACCTTCCGGGTGTGGAAGACTTAAGTTCTAGAAATTGAATGATCAAATCAAATATAGCATTAAATACTCCTTAATCATGTGAATCTAATAAAATCTAACCCTTTGCAATCTAAATCAATTCATAGATCTACTCTAATCCACCTAACCCATAAACCACTAATGAATCTACTCACTAATCATAACTCTAAAACATGTATAAACATGATATAAAGCCATAATCATGATGAGAAAGAGAGATGGGATAGAAAAGATAAGAATTTTAAATTAAAATAAAAGATTCTACAAAGATCAAAGCTTTGATCCACAACTTAAGAGAAAAAGAAAAGCTTAGGGTTCTTCAAGTACCTAAGAGTAGTACTTATACTAAAAAGAAAGCGGTTTGGGTCGACCTGGGACAAACCGGGTCGAATCATTGTTTTTTCTTTGATTGCAGGGAGGCTGGCGGTCCAGAAGGGTGGTGCACAATGCCAGGCAGAGCTACGTGGACCGCCAGGCACGAGCTGGATGGGGCTGGCGGTCTGGCTAGCCTTGGAGACCGCCAGCCAGAGCTATGTAAACCGCCAAGGTGGATGGAGAGGAGGTTGGTAGTCTAGGTGGTTTGTGCAGACTGCCAGGCAGAGGTGCCTAAACCGCCAACTCTCTTTGTTGGTGTTTAACGCATCTGTTTTCGCTTTCGAGTCCCCGGGTTCATTCGTTATCGTCAAGATAACCTGAAATGGGATCGGAAAAGAGGAGAAGAATGCACAAATGCAACTCCTAAGACTTCCACATGATACCTCCTAATTAAGACTCGGAAAAACTACTTAAAGCAATCTAAAAAGTCTAATATTTAAGGAAAAATCTATTAGATCCTAGGTTATAATATGCAAAATATGATAACATCAACTCCTCCGGACTATAATCTTGCTTGTTCTTAAGCAATGAGCAAGAATCTAAGCCCGAGAAAGATGTTTGAAAGCAGGGAACTCATAGCCCAAGGGTTATACGAAGGGTGCCCAAACAAGATCCTTAGAAAGATGTAGCATATAGCAAGAGTCGAGTCTAGTCTTTCTTACTTCGCCATAACCTTTCCAAGCTCCAATTTACTCTAAGTTCCGAGACTAAGGAAAACTCTAACTATTGGCTCATCCGACTCTTTGATATTCATTCATATTCAATTAAATGCGGTCTCACTGTGGAAAATGAATCAAAACCGTTTGGCTTGGTGAGAAAAGGTTAAAGATGTGATGATCAACGAGTTTTCATAAACATAAGACTTCAGTCGTTCACTCATAAAAAGAGTAATGTGAGACATTGTGTAAAAGCGAGGGAGAGAAGAACAATTAACACATACAAAGAATTGGCTTCCACTAGAGTCCCCAACCCCTTTGTACATCCTTACTCTACCCAAATTCCAATGCCAAACATCTCTTACTTTCAACCACAATCAAGCTTTTCTTTCTTTTCATGTCCCTTCCTTAAAGCTCAAACTCGTATTCTTTCTTTTTTGCACATAACACTCTAAGAATTCCTTTACTTCTAGCTCTTTCTTTCTTTAGAAATGTAATCCACAATAATCTTTTATCTATTCTTTATTTCTTTTCATTTTCACTTTCTTGTGGACTTTTAACCTTCCTTAAATCTTTTTAGAGCTAGACTAATTCTTCTTTCTTTCAAACTTAGAGTGCTATTTCCTTTGCTTCCTCTCTTTTTTTCGATTTCTTTTCTCGTAATCCCCATCCCAAACCACTTAACTCATCTTTAAAGATTTAATTACCCTCCTTATCTACACTAGTCTTAAATTAAGACTAGTCCTATGGAAGCATTTTCCTTGTCGTCATTCTACTTACAAGCATTTTCACATGTGCACACTTTTAAGAAAAGGCCTCACTCAAATGAAATCAATGAGGGGGGGTCTAGAAGTAATGGGTTAAGGTTCAAGGGAAGGGTACCATCTCAACGATGAAGATGGCCGTTTTAATCATCAAAAAGGGTGGTAAAAATGCGGTTCTGGATCCCAATGTTTATGATTACCACGATTAAGCATTCAAAGTCCATAGCGAGAAAAGTAATGTTAAATTTTAAGTTTAATTTTTCTAGATTCAAATGAACTTTCAAGTCGGTTTTACATAGAGGAACTTTCAAAAGGGGGAGTTCTAGCTATAGATTTTCCATTTTTCGCTTCGGCTCAAGCTACATGATACGACTAACAAGGGACTTGGTTGGTTCCCTAAGCATTAGCCACTTACAAAGCAATATAGTCATCGTTCCCCTATGCAAATGCATCCTATATGCGCTAAGATTCAATTCTAATGACATGAGGATTAGAAATGCATCTACATGTTTCTTTTTTCAAAATTTTCAAAATTTTTGATTTTTTTGGTTTTTCTATGTCATAACTATTAACAATGCAATCCTAGACTATACGAGACTCAAAGAAATGAAAACAAGACAAAACACCTAAAAAGCATATTAGTAACCATTCTCCTCCCTCGGACTTATTCATCACCGTCTCGGTGAATAAATAAAGTCCAACGAAGGATACCAATAAACCCAAGTGCTAGAAAATAAAAACATGATGGTATGTACAATGGAGAAAGTGTTGGTACCTTGTTTTAAAATGTCGGGGTACCCGCGGATTCCTCCATGTCAATGGAGTAAGATTCGTTGCTTGTGGTTGGTGTTGGCGATCTCCTTCTTCTTCTTTGCCTTCGTGGCTCATATGATGAATGTCTTGATAGTTCGTAAACCAAAAATGCGCTTCGAGTTCCACCGAATGATTGTCGTCCGCCTTCATGGATATTGACTCCTTCCTCACGGTTTTCTTCGTGGGCTCTTGAGGATTCTTCGCCCGCAAGCTTGTTTGTAAGCACCTTGACTTGCTTCTTTAGTGATTTTACTTGGCCCTTCAAACTCTTAGCTACCTTGACAAGTTTTTGGATTGTCCTATCTTGCCACTTGTTCCACTTTTGCATGAGTTTGAGCTTGTCATGAGCATACATTATATGTTTTGAGGATGATGCTCCATGGTAAGGGTCAAAGTGATATCAGTGAGAGCCATATAATTCTCCATCATCACTCGATTCTTCTTCTTCTTCATTACCTGAGTTCTCTGTTTGTGGAGCCTTATCCTTAGCTTTGGAAGTCCATAAGGAAGATTACTCCTCGTGGTCATAGAAATCGTCTTGTGGATTGAAAGTGATGTTCTCGTGGGTTTGAAGGTTTGTCGCCTCAAGGTTGGGTAGGAAGAACATGTGGTTGTCATGCATTATGTAGGAGTATTTAGATCCCACCTTGCCTCCTAATAACCGTGAGGTAGCCAAGCAGGACATATCAATGACTAAGGACGATTCTTCATTGTTAGGAAAAGTGATCTTCGAGTCGATGTTGGCGAAGTACTTCAAGATTGGGTTCACGATTCCTCCAACCATCAATTGGACATTCGCATCCGTTGACTTGTAGAGAGTGGTTCGGACATCTATGAGATGCGAAATCAATGCTCCTCCGAGGTCTATCCGATTCTCTAGAGGTTCGAAGAGATGTTTTTTGAAACTCACGAGGATTGGTGTGGCTCCTCTCAATAACAAATACATATCACTTGCATTTATCTTCCCCATTTCCCTTCTTGTGAAGAATGTATTAGCAAGGCATTTATAGACATAATGAAGTGCCGGGTGGCGGATTTTTGATGCTTTGATTCCCGCTTTGTACTCACCGAACCCGATGTTCCTCCACATGCTTCTACCCACCTCTTCAATCTTGGGTATGATAGGGTTCTTTCCCTTCTCAAAGTTGAAAAATGAGCTTAACCCGTTTGTGTTCCATGTGAGTGTTTCATTCCCAATCTCGAACTGAAATACCCCACTCTTGAAGTCATACTCCAAGGTAGAGAGAAACTCACAAGTGAGTGACTTGTGTCCCGATCCTTCGCGGAAGAAGAAGTTTATAACCCCCCCACGTGGCAGCATATCGTATTGACATCGTTAAAAATGCCAAGATTTATCAAGGTTAGAGTACTTGGCCACCTTGTTGGAACCCATTTCTTCTTCATCAAGGTATTGTAACATTGCTTTGCGGATGGTCCGTTTGATTTGCGAGGTCTTTCCGCTGCATTAGATGTATGCCTTGTCGTAGGTTTCTTGTTGGCTTTTCTCCTCCTTTCCAAAGGAGGTAGATCTTCACTAACTTCTTCGTCACTCTCGATCTCGGGTTGTTGTGCTACTTCCTTCCCCTCGATTCTCTTTGGCCTAGCACTCGAACTCGACGCTTCTATTGTTTTCCTCGGGTTCGATGCTCCTCTTGGTTTGTTTGATCTTGTGTTTGTCATTGTTCCTAAGAGATTATAAATTGTTGAAGTAAGTTCTCTAATGAAAGATTAGAGCATTTTGAAAATCAACGAGAACTTTCATAGCACCTAAAAACTTTTCGAAAACTTAGTGACTTCTACTTCATTCAACATCTTTCACAAGTACACGGAACATCACAACCAAGTATAACGAAGCAAGGAAACTTATGATCAAGCTCAATATCAACTTAAAAACACCATAGCAATGTGAATTCAATCAATGAAAATCATACAATAGGACTTCGACATTTTTCAAAATTCATTTTCCTGAATTTTCTAACACATTGTCTAATGGCTAAATCCTTTAGCAGTCTTTTGCAAAAATGATTCTCATAACTCTATAAACTCAATGAAATCAAATTTTCTAATTTTCTCTAACATTCAAATTTCTCCAAATTTCTTAAGAACCCTAAACTTTTTATTTCTAAAATCAAGCAATTCAAGCCATACTGGTTGTTGTTCTAGCAATAAAAATGCTAACCCAATCCTAGCTAAGCATTATTTATCAATAAAAACCACCAAATCATCCTAAAATTGAAATATAAAATTTTGTTCAAAGAGAGAGATGAGAGTGATTACCTTGGTTTGGAGTTTGTAGAGCTAGAGAATGATGTAAAAGAGTAGAAATTATGTTATATGATGCAAAGATGAGATGATTTGCAAAAGATTTTGAAAGGATTGATGAAGATTTGAGTTTTGAGTTTGAAATTTTTTTTAGAAAATGGAGGAAGAAGAACGATGAAGATGAATGAGAGAGAGAGAGTGTGTTTTGTGTTTGTGGGGTTGTTTTTAGAAATATGGTATGTTGAAAAACTTTTAAAATTGCAAACCAACCCTACAAAAGTAAAAAATTGCGCAAAACCACACTTACCATCACGGCTGGCGGTCTGGGAGGCTGGTGCCGACCACTAGCCAGAGTGTGATTAACCACCAGGGAGGTTCTGAGAGGAGCTGGCGGTCCAGGTGCTTGGTGCAGACCGCCAGGTAGAGGTGCTTAAACTGCCAGCCTCTCCTGAAATTCGTCTTTTGGCTTCCTGTTTACCTATTCGCAAGAACAAATCAAAGAGCAACCCAAAATCATTATTTTAAGGTGATAACAAAACTAATATGTACAAGGATACCATGAGATTTCCTCCCGAAAGCGCTTGTTTAACGTCACTAAGCTTGACGGTGTTAAGGCTTAGGCGTCCTCGAGGTCCGAAAGGGGAACTGTGTTTTCTTCCTCTATTGGTGCATCAACTAGGTATGACTTACACCTTTGGCTGTTAACTATGAAATCCCCGCCATCTTTGTTCCAAAGAAAGATGGCACCATATGGCCTTACTTCTTTGATCTTGAAGGGATTGGACCATCTTGACTTGAGTTTCCCGGGAAATAGCTTCAAACGGGAATCGAATTGCAAAACTTGGTCTCCTTCTTTGAAGTCTCTCTTAATGAGCTTCTTATCACGAAAAGCCTTAGTCCGTTCTTTGTATATTCGTGAACTCTCATACGCGTCCAATCTTAACTCAACAAGCTCTTCTAGTTGGACCATACGTTTTTCCGAAGCCGTCTTGATATCAAAATTAAGCATTTTAGTAGCCCATAACTCCTTGTACTCTAACTCAACCGAGAGATGACAAGCCTTACCATAGAGAAGGTTGAAAGAAGTTGTACCGATTAGCGTTTTGAAAGCGGTTCAGTAGGCCCATAAAGCATCATCGAGTTTTCTTGCCCAATCCTTTCTCGATTTCCCAACCGTTTTCTCTAATATGGTCTTGATTTGACGGTTTGAAACTTCCACTTGGCCCAAAGTTTTTGGGTGGTATGGAGTAGCTACCTTGTGATTAACTCCATTCTTCATGAACAAACTCTCAAACCCCTTGTTGATGAAATGAGATCCTCCATCGCTTATGACCAATCTTGGTACACCAAACCTAGGGAAGATGATAGTTTTGAAAAGATTGATCACTACCTTAACATCGTTTATTGGAGCAGCTATTGCTTCTACCCACTTGGAGACATACTTGACGGCGACCAAAATATATTGGTTTCCATATGAAGAGGGGAATGGTCCCATGAAATCTATGCCCCAAACGTCAAACAATTCAACTTCGAAGATCGGGTTTTGAGGCATCTCATTTCGTTTGCTAATGTGTCCTTTCTGTTGACACGGGTCACATTTAGATATAAAACTTTGGGTATCCTTGAACATTGAAGGCCACCAAAACCCGGCTTGTAGGATCTTTTGAGCTGTTTTGCAAGTAGAAAAGTGACCTCCATAGCTCGAACCATGACAATGAAAAAAAACATCTTGAGCTTCATCTTTCGTAAGACACCTTCGAAAAAGGCCATCCTTGCATTTTCTATAAAGGTATGGCTCATCCCAATAGAAGTGTGGATGTCTTTGTAGAACTTCTTCTTTTCATAGCTCTTCGAACTTGGTGGCTCAACTCCACATGTGAGATATTCACAAAGTCCGCATACCATGGCAAATTTTCCTCAATTGCCTTCACCTTGTTCATTGAATCGTAAGCGAAGTTTTCTTCCACAAAAGAGTGAATGACATTCACTTGTTCCTCGGGTAGTGAATCATCTATAGGCAATTTTTCATGGACTCTCAACCGTGACAAATGATTCGCTACACCGTTCTCGGTTCCCTTTTTGTCTTTGATCTCGAGATCAAATTCTTGGAGGAGAAGAATCCATCTAAGTAGCTGCGGCTTTGCATCCTTCTTAGCCATTAAGTACCTCAAGGCGGCATGATCCGTATAGACTATGATCTTTGAACCGACCAAATAAGAGCGAAACTTCTCGAAGGCAAACACAATAGCTAAGAGCTCTTTGACCATGGTTACATATTTTACTTGAGTGTCATCTAAGGTTCTACTCGCATAATGAATGATATGGAGCTTCTTATCGATTTTTTTCCAACACCGCCCCTACGGCATAATCACTTGCATCACACATAATCTCAAATGGATGCTTCCAATTAGGAGGTTGGACTATTGGTGCGCTAACCAAAGCATCTTTTATCCTCTTGAAAGCTTCAAGAAATTCTTCATCAAAATCAAAAGTCGTATCCTTGCATAACAATCGTGTCAATGGTCTTGCAATCTTTGAGAAGTCCTTGATGAATCTTCGATAAAATCGTGCATGTCCAAGGAAACTCCTTATTCCTTTAACCGTGTTGGGTGGCTCAAGCTTGAGCATGAAATCTATCTTTGCTTGATCTACCTTAATACCCTTGTTTGAAATTCGATGTCCAAGCACAATACTGTCTCGTACTATGAAGTGACATTTCTCCCAATTTAGGACGAGGTTGTTGTCTTCACATCGTTTCGAAACCCTACACAAATTAGACAAACAAACACCAAAAGAGTATCCATGGACCGAAAAGTAATCCATGAAAACCTCTATTATATCCTCAATTAGATCGGAAAAGATACACATCATGCATTGTTGGAATGTGGCTGGTGCATTACATAACCCAAATGGCATCCTTCAATAAACAAATGTACCATATGGGCATGTAAAGGTTGTCTTTTCTTGATCTTGAGGTTGGATGGGAATTTGAAAGAATCTTGAGTATCCTTTCGAGTTGATGCATTCAAGCATTTGATCAATGAATGGCAATGGAAAATGATCCTTCCGAGTTGATGCATTCAACTTTCTATAGTCTATGCACATCCTATGATCCGTAATTGTCCTAGTTGCGATCAATTCATTGTTATCATTCTTAATTACGGTTACTCCTCCTTTCTTGGGAAGTACATGGACCAGAGATATCCAAATACTATCCGAGATAGGGTAGATAATCCCTAATTCTAGTAATTTCAAGATTTTCTTTTTCACAACCTCTTTCAAATTAGGATTTAACCTTCTTTGATGCGCAATTGATGATTTTGATTCATCCTCTAGATAGATTATATGAATATAAAGAGAAGGAGATATGCCTTTAATATCATCGAGTGAGTAACCTATGGCCTTCCCAAATTTCCTTTATTCTTATAAGAGTAATGAAACCTCATCATCGTGCAATTTATCGCTTATTATGATCGAGTAAGTAGAGCTGGGACCTAGAAATGCGTACCTTAGCCCCAATGGTAGAGATTTTAACTCCACTTTTGGTGCCTTGAGCTCGGTCCAATCTTCTTCCTCACTTGGCCTTGCTTTGATGACTTCTTTTGCTTGTCCAAGCTCTTCCTCTTCAATCAATTCCAACGTGCAAATACTCTTCATCAAAGGTTTGTGAGAGTCTAGGATCTTCTCATACCCATTCACATCCTCGTTGTCAATTATCCTTTCTTCTTTTGGCATTGTTAGAGCCAATTGCAAAGCGTCTTAAGCATTTAAATCTTCCAAGTATTCATCCGCCATTTGTTCTAGAATGTCGTAGTAAAACACTTGGCCATCAATGGTTGGTTTCTTCAATGCCTTTGTTATATCGAAGCTTAGTGTCATATCACCCAAATGAAGACCAATCAAGCCTTTCTTGACATTAATGATGGCTCCAACTGTGGAGAGAAAAGGTCTTCCTAAGATGATCGAATCGGTTGGTTCTTCTTCCATTTCAAGCACAATAAAGTCGGTTGGAACCTCAATATTACCAACAACCAACTTCACATCTTCGAGCATTCCAATAGGGTACCTAACGGATCTATCCGCTAGGATCAGTGCAAACTTGGTCTTTTCGAAGTTAGTAAGGCCAAGCCATTGAGAGACCGACAATGGCATCAAGCTCACGCTAGCTCCCAAATCAACCAAACATCTACCAAATCAAATTGGTCCCAAGGAGCAAGGTAAAGTGAAACTACCGGGATCATCCATCTTTTTGGGAGAGTAGTTTTGGATGATAGCGCTACACTCATGAGTTACAACCACCTTTGATTCTTCATAAGCAACTCTCTTGGCCATGATGTCTTTAATAAACTTTGCAACAAGCGGACAATGCATAATCAAATCTAACACTGGTAGAGTGACTTGAGCTCCTCCGAGAATGTGCTTGAACTTCTCTCGTTCTTTCTCTATAAGTTGTTTCTTGAACCATTCTGGAAAGGGGAGTTGAGGTTCCAAAGGAAGTGGAGTGAAAGTGACTTTCTTCTTTCGTGTTTCCACACTTTTCTTCTTTTCCATAACCTCTTGTTCGATAACTATTGGTTCTTGCTCTTTTGGTTCATCGACCTCTTCATGTAACTTTGGTTCCTGAACCTTTTCATTTCTCACAACCCTTTCTATAATGGCTTCTCTTGGAGGTAATTCTCTTCCGCATCTCAATGTGACGACATTGCAATATTCTCTTGGATCATTATCGGTCTTTTCGGTAAAGATTTCCTTGCCATCTCTCTTTGAAGAAGAAGCTACATGGGCTACTAGGTTATCTAGAGTCTTGACTCGATCCGCTAAAGTCTCAACCTTTGCATTCAAATCATTCCACACACCATCAATCTTTTGATTAACATCTGCTATTACCGTGGTCAAATCCATTGCGGCTTTGCTTTGACCCTCTAGAATTTGTTTCAACATCGAGGTGTTATTATCTTCCTTGGAGGGTGGTGTGGGTGAGCTTGTCAAGTTTGGGGAAGGTGTGAAATATCCTTTTGGATGGAAATTCCCTTGAGGTTGAACTTGTTGCCTTTCCTTTTGAGCCGGGTAGTGTTGATCCGAAGGGTTGGTTATTTCTTGATTCCGGCGGGCGGGGGGTTATTGTTCAAAAACCTAAAAGATGGGTTTTATGATCTTGGATAGTATCCTTCTTGTATGTAACATATTTCCTCTTGATCCCCTTGGTCATCTTCAATTCCATATCCCATACCACTTCCTACTTGATCTACAAAACTAATGGGTCTTTGGTTCAACCTTCTGAGCATATCAATTTTTGCATTAAGTTCCTCAAATCTATATTCATCCTAGGAATCTCCATCTCGGTCTCTCTCATAGCTTCGATCGCTTTGAGCCATATCCTCGATGAGTTTTTCTCCCTCTTTAATATCCGAATTGGCAAAAGCTTCCTTTGCTTGCCATGTCGAGCGAATTCCGGTACTTTTCCAAGCAACTGCGATGAAAAATACCCAACAAAGCATCCTTGGTGACTCCGTGATGACGGAAAGTCCTAACGTAAGATTTCAATCATTCCCAAGCATCATGAAATGATTCCTTATACCCTTGCTTGAATCTAGTGATGTCGTTTCGAATTTTGACATTCTTTGCTTCGGGAAGAACTTGATCATGAACTCCTTCTCAACTTGATCCCATGTAGAGACTAGATCCAAGGAGACATTCCTTTCCCATTAAGCGGCTATATCACCAAGTGAGAAGGGGAAAAGAATCATCTTGATGGTTTCTTCACTAACCCCATTCATCTTTCTAGTCCTACAAAGCCTCTCAAACTCATCGAGATGGTCTAGAGGATTGTCTTCCGGTAGCCCATTGAACTTGTAGTTTTGAACCATATTGATGAGGTCATGCTTTATCTCAAAGTTGTTGGGTAATACCGCGGGAGGCCGAATACCATTCCTAGCTCTTCGTGTGTTGGGTTCATCGTAAGCACCTATCCTTTGTACTCTAAGACGCTCTTGGTTTTAAACCCCAACTCCTTGAGCATGATTGTTGTCACCAACATTACTCCCTTGGTGCCCAATGTGATGAAGATCTTCCATTTTCCTTCAAAACAAAACATAAACAATTAAAGATTTAGTGATTGGTAACTTAGGTGACTTAGTCTAAATAAACTATCTATAGCTAAATGGCAAATAATTTTGCTCCCCGACAATGGCGCCAAAAACTTGATTGAGATGTATTCTCTATCGAGCTTTAATCCCAACTAAACTCTAAACATCAAGTATAAGGCTAGTAGTTGTAGTAATGGGATATCGAATCCACAAGGAGCAAACCTTTCACACAATTATCTCTAACGATGAGTTCATAAATCTAAGTCTATTCTAGATAGTGGTTTGAGCAAATTCAAATAGCAAAACAAGCAAAGCTAATTGTAAATGTAAAAGCAAGCAATGAAAGCACTAGATGAGATGAGATGAGGAATGAAGAAATGTTGTTCATGAGCAAGGCGAACGATTAGGTAGACTAGTTATGATTAAGATGCAAGGGTCAACAATGTAAATGCCATTCAAGGGAAAGGCAAGAGCTCAATTAGTTCAATCTCGTGATCCTAATCCATTTGACAAACTCTAAATCAATTCAACCTCCCAAAAGTGATCTAAAGTCTATCAATCATTAGAAATAGGCCAAAACACCCACTAAACACCTTGATCATATATTCCCATAGGCCAAGTATGTTTAGCAATCCTAAGTTTCTCTTAGTCATTTCATCAAACACCTTCCGGGTGTGAAAGCCATAAGTTCTAGAAATTGAATGACCAAATCAAATCTAGCATTAAATACTCCTTAATCATGTGAATCTAACAAGATCTACCCCTTTGCAATCTAAATCAATTCATAGATCTACTCTAATCCACCTAACCCATAAACCACTAATGAATATACTCACTAATCATAACTCTTGAACATGTATAAACATGATCTAAAGCCATAATCATGATTACAAAGAGAGATGAGATAGAAAAGATAAAGACTTTTAAATTAAAATAAAAGATTCTACAAAGATCAAAGTTTTTATCAACAACTCAAGAGAAAAAGAAAAGCTTAGGGTTCTCCAAGTAGCTAAGAGTAGTATTTATACTAAAAAGAAAGCTGTTTGGGTCGACTAGGGACAAATCGAGTTGAATCATGGTTTTTTTCTTTAATTGAAGGGCGGCTGGCGGTCCAGGAGGGTGGTACAGACCGCCAGCTAGAGCTATGTAAACCGCCGGGGTGGATGGAGGGGAGGATGGCGGTCCACGTGGTTGGTGCAGACCGCCAGCCAGAGGTGCCTAAACCGCCAGCTCTCTTTGTTGGTGCTTAACGCTTCCGTTTTCGCTTACGAGTCCTCGGGTTCATTCCACTACAAGAAATATGAGCATTGATAGCATATGAAGATAGCACGGTTTCGCAAACTGCTATTATAGATCTGTGCAGTTATATCATAGCATTTTCTTAACGCTATGACTAAATTTCATTGAGCGGGAACAAAACTTTCTGTTTTGGAGCATGATTTTTGTAACGAGCGCGAAACACTTTGTCACACTAAACTTTTCCTTCTATTATAGCATTTTATAAAGGCTATGGATATATTTCGTTAAGCGAGAATAAAAATTTCAGTTTTGGAGCCATGAGCGCCAAACACTTAGCAGTCTTTCATTTGGCAAAAAAAAATTTCTTCTATTATAGCATTTTTAAAATGCTAAGATAGGGTTTATAGTATTATACCATAAACCCTAAACCCTAAACACTATACTCTAAACTCCAAACCCTAAACTCTAAATCTAAACTATATAACATGTTGTGCAATAAACCCTAAACTCTAAACCCTAAACTATATAACATGTTATACATTTAACCCTAAATTCTAAACATAAACTATATAAAATATGATGTCAAAAAAAACTATATAAAATGTTATAACCTAAACCCTAACTTTAAACTATATACCCAAATCTGAAACTCTAAATCAAAACTATATAAAATGTTAAACCCCAAATCTTAAACTATAAACCTAAACTATATACCTCAAATCCTAAACTATAAAAAAATATAAATATAAACCCTAAACTATATACCTTAAACCCTAAACTCAAAACTATATAAAAGGTTATACCCCAAACCATAACACTACTAAAAACAGTAGATGTATAGGTAATTAGTGAAAAATTGCTACAAATTTGTGACAACCCAAAATGATTATTAATACTTTAACATTTTTTTGTTACGAAAAAAAAACTTTAACATTTTTGTGGTAATATATATCCAATTAGTGATAAAAAAAACGTTACGTTTTTTACTGTAACAAAATTGCTACTAATTATTGATAACATAATTATATAAAAATCAAATACAAAAATATTTTGTGATAAATTTTTAATAATTAGCTACTAAATTGTATCAAAAAAATTGTAGTTAATTTTTGTTAGCTTTTTCCGCCAAACACTTAACTAAATTTTGGCAAAACCGCGAAACACTTAACAATATCGAGCTCTATCCTCTCCCTCTCTTAGGAAATATCGTGCTCTATCCTTTCCCTCTTAAACATAGCAGACACCATCTCCGCCGACCTATCCACAAGAAGCAACCATCACCGCCGACCAAGCCACGAGAAGCCACTGTCTCCGACAACGATTTCGTCCTCTTTTATAATCTCCAGTGAAGGTAAATATTCCAGAATGTAAAATCATTGTCGAGTTTATATCAAAAATTTCCACTAGATCTGTGAGTTCTTTATCCTGTGACGACATTTCTAGGGTTTTTCTTTGCCTAAATCTGTGATTTCT
>OVAN01001460.1:1477-40875 GCA_900406275.1 Anastatica hierochuntica
AGAGAACATTAGATCTTGAGATATGGTAGTTTAAGGTTAGATCTAAGATTGTAATGGGTATTAGACTAGATCTTGGCATAGATTTCTACTAGATCTAATTTAGTTATTAAAAGTTTATTGTTTGCTCAAAGAAGCCTAGAAAGTGTTCGATGAAATGCCTGAGAGAACTAGATCTGTCTTTCACCTTGGGCCCATGAGAGTGGATGTTACCTAGGTGCTAGATGGCTAAAAGGGCTTAAGATTTACTATCACATGCATGCTTAGATGGGCAACAAACGAGAGTTCAACCTTGTNCGAGAGTTAAGCCTTGTAGTGTGTATAGTTGAATAGATCTCCGTCACGAGAGTGGATTGATCGATTATAGAGGGACCCTTGGTCTACGAATAGCTTCGATCCTCTAATAAAGTCTAGAGAAATCCATTTGCATTCTTGGATTTAACTCTAAACAATCTCCATGTCTCAAGATCTATTTTGTCCATCTTGTGCTTGCTTGTGTGTTTAGGTTGTGTTTCACTTATTTTAAGTATCAACTGTTACCTCTCTCTTGTTATTTGCTTAGCTTAGGAAGTATTTTCTATTCCTAGTGTTTGAGTCTCTAGTTCTCGTGGATTCGACCCTTAAATACTACAATCGACATAGTCGTATACTTGCGGTTAGTGGGGATTGTTAGTGATTAAGGTTTATAAATTTAAAACTTGAAATTGAGTTAATTACTAGCGAAATCTCGCCCTCATCAGCAATGACACTAATTTTCGAGCTCAATATCAACTCAAAAACACCATAGCAATGAGAATTCACTACATGAAAATCATACAAAAGGACTTAGACATTTTCCAAAATTTTAGTCTCTTCAAATTTCTAACACATGATCTAATGGCTAAATCCTTTAGTAGTCTTTTGCAAAAATTATTCTCATAACCTCATAAACTCAATGATATCGAATTCCCCAATTTTTTCTAACTTTCAAATTTTTCCAAATTCCTCAAGAACCCTAAACACTTGATTTCTAAAATCAAGCAATTCGAGTCATAATGGAGGTTGTTCTAGCAATAAAAATGCTAACCCAATCTTAGCTAAGCATTATTTATCACTAAAAACCATCAAATCATCTTAGAATTGAAATCTAAAAATTTTATTCAAAGAGAGAGATGGGAGTGATTACCTTGGATTGGAGTTTGTAGAGGTAGAGAATGATGTAAAAGTGTAGAGATTATTCTATATGATGCAAAGATGAGATGATGTGCAAAAGAATTGGAAAAGTTTGGTGAAGATTTGAGTTTTGAGTTTGAAATTTTTTTTTTAAAAGAGAAGAAGAAGAACGATGAAGATGAATGAGAGAGAGAGTTTTGTGTTTGTGGGGTTGTTTTTAGAAATAAATATATGTTGGAAAAATTTTAAAAATTTCAAATCAACTCCACAAAAATCAAAAATTACACAAAACACACTTACCTTCACGGCTGGCGGTCTGGGAGGCTGGTGCAGACCGCCAGCCAGAGCATGCTTGACCGCCAGGGAGGTTTTGAGAGGAGCTGGCGGTCCAGGTGTTTGGTGCAGACCACTAGGCAAAGGTGCCTAAACCGCCAACCTCTCCGAAATTTGTCTTTCGGCTTCTTGTTTACCTATTCGCAAGAACACATCAAAAAGCAACCCACACTCATTATTTTAAGGTAATAACAAAACTAATATGTACAAGGATATCATAGGATTGCCTCCCAAGAGTGCTTGTTTAACGTCACTAAGCTTAATGGTGCTAAGTCTTAGGCGTCCTCGGGACCGAAAGGGGAACCGTGTTTTCTTCCTCTATCGGTGCATCAACTAGGTAAGGCTTACACCTGTGGTCGTTAAATGTGAAATCTCCGCCATCTTTGTTCCAAAGAACGATGGCACCATATGGCCTTACTTCTTTGATCTTGAAGGGACCGGACCATTTGGACTTGAGTTTTCCGGGAAATAGCTTTAAACAGGAATTGAATAGCAAAACTTGGTCTACTTATTTGAAGTCTCTCTTGATGATCTTCTTGTCATGAAAAGTCTTAGTACGTTCTTTGTATATTCGTGAACTTTCATACGCGTCCAATCTTAACTCATCAAGTTCTTCTAGTTAGACCATACGTTTCTCCGAAGCCGTCTTGGTATCAAAATTAAGCATTTTAGTCGCCCATAACGCCTTGTACTCTAACTCAACCGGGAGATGGAAAGATTTTCCATAGAGAAGGTTGAAAGGAGTAGTACTGATTGGTGTCTTGAATGTGGTTTGGTAAGCTCATGAAGAATCATCTAGTTTTGTTGCCCAATCCTTTTTCGTTTTCCCAACCGTCTTCTCCAATATAGCCTTGATCTGACGGTTTGAAACTTCCACTTGACCCGAAGTTTGAGGATGGTATGGAGTGGCTACCTTGTGCTTAACTCCATTCTTCTTTAGCAAACTCTCAAACACCTTGTTGATGAAATGAGATCCTCCATCGCTCATTGACCCATGGCAATGAAACAAAACATCTTGATCTTCATCTTTTGTAATGCAACTTCTAAAAAGGTCGTCCTTGCCTTTTCTATAAAGGTATGACTCATCCCAATAGTAGTGTCGGATGTCTTTGTAGAATTTTTTTTCAAAGCTTTTCAAGCTTGGTGGCTCAACTCCACACGTGAGATAATTCACAAAATCGTCATACCATGGTAAATTCTCCTCAATTGCCTTCACCTTGTTCATGGAGTCATAAGCGAAGTTTTCTTCAACAAAAGAGTGAATGACATTAACTTGCTCCTCGGTTAATGAATCATTTATAAGCAATTTTCCATTAACCCTCAACCTTGACAAATGATCCGCTACACCGTTTTCTATTCCCTTTTTGTCTTTGATCTCAAGATCAAATTCCTGGAGAAAAAATATCCATCTAAGTAGCCGCCGCTTTGCATCCTTCTTAGCCATTAAGTACCTCAAAACGGCATGGTCCGTGTAAACTATGATTTTAGAACCAACCAAATAAGAACAGAACTTCTCGAAAGAAAACACAATAGCCAAGAGCTCTTTCTCCATGGTTGCATATTTGACTTGAGTATCATCCAAGGTCCTACTTGCATTGTGAATGACATGGAGCTTTTTATCGATCCTTTGTCACAATACCACTCCTACGGCATAGTCACTAGCATCACACATAATCTCAAATGGATGTTCCCAATTTGGAGTTTGGACTATTGGTGCACTAACCAAAGCATCTTTTATCCTCTTGAAAGCTTCAATACATTCTTCATCAAAATCAAAAGTCGTATCCTTGCATAGCAACCTCGTCAATGGCCTTGCAATCTTCGAGAAGTCTTTGATGAATCTTCGATAAAACCCCGCATGTCCAAGGAAACTTCTTATCCCTTTAACCGTGTTGGGTGGCTCAATATTGAGCATGACATCTATCTTTGCTTGATCTACCTCAATACCCTTGTTTGAAATTTGATGTCCAAGCACGATACCATCTCGTACCATGAAGTGACATTTCTCCCAATTGAGGATGAGGTTGTTGTCTTCACATCGTTTCAAAACCCTATACAAATTGGACAAACAAACACCAAAATAGGATCCATGGACCAAAAAGTCATCCATGAAAACCTCCATTATATCCTCAATTAGATCAGAAAAGATAGACATCATGCATTGTTGGAAGGTTGACGGTGCATTACATAACCCAAATGGCATCCTTCGATAGGAAAAGGTACCATATGAGCATGTGAAAGTCGTCCTTTCATGATCTTAGGGTCGATGAGGATTTGAAAAAATCCCAAATATCCATCAAGAAAGCAATAATAAGAATGATTAGCAAACCTTTCAAGCATTTGATCAATGAATGGTAAAGGAAATGATCTTTTCGAGTTGATGCATTCAACTTCCTATAATTTATGCACATTATATGACCTATAATTGTCCTAGTTGGGATCAACTCATTGTTATCATTCTTAATTACGGTTACTCCTCCTTTCTTTGGAACTACATGGACCGGGAATATCTAAGTACTATCCGAGATAGGGTAGATAATCCTCGAATCTAATAGTTTCAAGATCTTCTTTTTCACAACCTCTTTCAAATTAGGATTTAACCTTCTTTGATGCTCAATTGATGATTTTGATTCATCTTCTAGATAGATTTTATGCATGCATAGAGAAGGAGATATGCCTTTTATATCATCGAATGAGTAACCTATGGATTTCCTAAATTTTCTCAATTCTCCTAAGAGTAATAAAACCTCATCATCATGCAATTTATCTCTAATTATGACCGGGTAAGTAGAGTTGGGACCTAGAAATGCGTACCTTAGCTCCGATGGTAGAGATTTTAGCTCCACTTTTGGTGCCTTGAGCTCGGTCCAATCATCTTCCCCATTTCATCTTATCTTGTTGATCTCTTTAGCTTGTTCAATCTCCTCATCTTCAATCAATTCCAACGTGCAAGTACTCTTCATCAAAGGCTTGTGGGAGTCTAGGATCTTCTCATACCCATTCACATCCTCATTGTCAATTACCCTTTCTTCCTTTGAAATTGTGAGAGCTAATTGCAAAGCATCTTAAGCATTCAACTCTTCCAAGTATTCATCCGCCATTTGCTCTATAATTTCATAGTAAAACACTTGACCGTCAATGGTTGGCTTCTTTAAAGCTTTCGTTATATTGAAGCTAAGTGTCATATCATCCAAATGAAGATCGATCAAGCATTTCTTGACATTAATGATTGCTCCAACGGTGGAGAGGAAAAGTCTTCCTAGGATAATCGGGTCGGATGGTTCCTCGTCCATTTCAAGCACTATAAAATCAGTGGGAACCTCACAATTACCAACTACCAACTTCACATCTTCTAGCATTCCAATAGGGTATCTAACGGACCTATCCACGAGGATCAATGCAATCTTGGTCTTCTTGAAATTTTTAAGGCCAAGCCTTTGAGAGACCGACAACGGCTTCAAGCTAACGCTAGCTCCTAAATCAACAAAACATCTACCAAATTGAATTGTCCCTAAAGAGCAAGGTAAAGTGAAACTACCGGGAGCATCCATCTTTTTGGGAGAGTAGTTTTTGATGATAGCGCTACACTCGTGAGTTACCACCACCTTTGATTCTTCATAAGCAACTCTCTTCGCCATGACATCCTTAATAAACTTTGTAACAAGCGGGCAATGCATGATCAAATCTAACACCGGTAGAGTGACTTGAGCTCCTCCGAGATTGTGCTTGAACTTCTCTTGTTCTTTCTCTAGAAGTTGTTTCTTGAACCTTCCCGGAAAAGGGAGTTGAGGTTACAAAGGAAGTGGAGCAAAAGTGACCTCTTTCTTTGGTGTCTCCACACTTTTCTTCTTTTCCATAACCTCTTGTTCAATAAATATTGGTTCTTGCTCTTTTGGTTCATCGACCTCTTCTTGTACCTTTGGTTCTTGAACCTTTTCATTTCTCACAACCTTTTTTAGAGTGGCTTCTCTTGGAGGTAATTGTCTTCCGCTTCTCAATGTAACGACATTGAAATATTCTCTTGGATCCTTATTGGTCTTTTCCGTGAAGATTTCCTTGCCATCTCTTTTTGAAGAAGAAGCTACATGAGCCACTTGGTTGTCTAGAGTTTTGACTTGAGCCGCTAAAGTCTCAACTTTTGCATTCAAATCATTCCACACATAATCAATCTTTTGATTAACATCTCCCATTACCTTGGTCAAATCCATTGCAGCTTTGCTTTAACCCTCTAGAATTCATTCCAACATCGAGGTGTTATCATCTTCCTTGGAGGGTGGTGTGGGTGAACTTGTCAGGGTTGGAGAAGGCGTGGAATATCCTTTTAGATGGAAGTTCCCTTGAGGTTGAACTTGTTGCCTTTCCTTTTGAGTCGGGTAGTGTTGATCCGAAGGGTTGGTTATTTCTTGATTCCGGTGGGAGGGGTTATTGTTCCAATATCTAAAAGATGAGTTGTAGGATCTTGGGTAGTATCCTCCTTGTATGTAACACATTTCCTCTTAATCCCCTTGGTCATCTTCAATTGAAAATCCCATACCACTTCCTACTTGATCCACAAAACTAACGGGTCTTTGGTTCAACCTTGTGAGCCTATCAATTTTTGCATTAAGTTCCTTGAATCTATAGCCATCCCGTGAGTCTCCATCTCGATCTCTCTCATAGCTTCGGTCGCTTTGGGCCATATGCTTGATGAGTTATTCTCCCTCTTTAATATCCAAATTTGCAAAGCTTCCTTTGCTTTCCGTGTGAAGGGAATTCTGGTACTTTTCCAAGCAATCGCGATACAAAAATACCCAACAAAGCATCCTTGGTGACTCCGTGATGAGGGCAAGTCCTAACGTAAGATTTTAATCGTTCCCAAGCTTCATGAAGCGATTCATTATACCCTTGCTTGAAGCTAGTGATGTCGTTTCGAATTTTGGCCGTTCTTTGCTTCGGGAAGAACTTGACCATGAATTCTTTTTCGATTTGAGCCCACGTAGAGACTAGCTCCGAGGGGACATTGCTTTCCCATTGAGCAGTTACATCATCTATTGAGAATGGGAAAAGTATCATCTTGATGGTTTCTTCACTAACCCCATTCAACATTATAGTCTTACAAAGCCTCTCAAACTCATTGAGATGGTCTAGAGGATTGTTATCCGGTAGGCTAGTGAACTTGTAACTTTGGACCATGTTAATGAGGTCGTGCTTAATCTCAAAGTTATTGGGCAATACCGCGGGAGGTCGGATTTTGGTCCTAGCTCTTCTTGTGTTGGGCTCACCGTAAGCACCTATCCTTTGTGCTCTAAAATGATATTGGTTTTGAACTCCAACTCCTTGAGCTTGGTTGTCGTCACCAAAATTGTCCCTTTGGTTCCCAATGTGATGAAGATTATCCATTCTCCTTCAAAACGAAGCAAAAACAATCAAAGATTTAGTGATTTAGTGATTTAGTGATTAATATCTTGAGTGACTTAGTCTAAATAAACTATCTATAGCTAAATGGCAAATAATTTTGCTCTCCGGCAACGGCGCCAAAAGCCTGATGTGAGAATTTTTTTCTCAATCGAGTTTAATCCCAAACTAAACTCCTAAACCTCAAGTATAAGGCTAGTTGTTCTAGTAGATGAGGTATCGAATCCTCAAGGAGCAATACTCACGCAATTAGCTCTAAAGACAAGTTCATTAATCTAAGCCTAGACTAAATAGTGGTTTGGGCAAACCAAAGAACAAAACAAGCAAAACTAAATATAAATGTAAAAGCAATCAATGAAAGCACTAAATGAGATGAGACGAAGAAATGGATGAATGTGGTTCATGGGCAAGGCGAATGATTAGGTAGACTAAGTATGACTAAGATGCAAGGGTTGACAATAAAAACGCCATTCAAGAGCAAGACAAGAGCTCAATTAGTTCACTCCCGTGATCCTAATCCATTTGACAGACTCTAAATCAATTTAATCTCCCGATAGTGATCTAGAATTTATCAATCATTAAAAAAAAGCCAAAACACCCACTAAACACCTTGATCATCTATTCCGATAGGCCAAGTATGTTTAGCAACCCTAAGGTTCTCTTAGGCATTTCATCAAACACCTTCCGGGTGTGAAAGCCTTGAGTTCTAGAAATTGAGTGATCAAATCAAATCTAGCATTAAATACTCCTTAATCATGTGAATCTAATAAGATCCAACTTTTTGCAATATAAATCAATACCTAAATCTACTCTAATCCACCTAACCCATAAACTACAAATGATCTACTCACTAATCATAACTCTAAAGCAATGTATAAACATGATCTAAAGTCATAATCATGATGAGAAAGAGAGATGAGATAGAAAAGATAAAGACTTGTAAATTAAAATCAAAGATTCTACAAAGATCAAAGCTTTGATCCACAACTCAAAAGAAAAACAAAAGCTTAGGGTTCTTCAAGTAGCAAAGAGTAGTATTTATACTAAAAAGAAAGCGGTTCGGGTTGACCCGAGACAAACCGGGTCGAGTCATGGATTTTTTCTTTGATTGCAGGGCGGTTGGCGGTCTGGGAGGCTGGTGCATACCGCCAGTAAGAGCTATGTAAACCGACAAGCTGTTTGAGTGGTGAGTCCAGGTGAGTGGTGTAGTCCGCCAGGCAGACTGGCCTAAACTTCCAGGGGGTTCTGAGAGGGGCTGGCGATCCAAGTTGCCGGTGCAGACCGCCAGGCAGACTGGCCTAGCCCGCCAGCTCTCTTGGTTGGTGCTTAACGATTCCGTTTTTGCTCCGAGTCTCCAGGTTCATTCGTTATCGTCAAGGTAACCTAAAATGGGATCGAGAAAGAGGAGAAGGATGCACAAATGCAACTCCTAAGACTTCTACATGATACCTCATAATTAAGACTCGAAAAAACTACTCAAAGCGATCTAAAAAGTCTAAAATGTAAGGAAAACTCTACTAGATCCTAGGCTATATTATGCAAAATACGGTAACATCAATATTCCAAAAAAAACGTAGCAAATGCCTCGGGCCACAAATGTATCACCCTTATGATGTTGGTTACGTGCATAGGAGAAGCAAGTAAATAAACTTAATTCCTCACAAGGATGCTAAAAACTTGATAAAGAGCATTTGTTTGTTTAAATTTCTAATCATTCACTCAAGTTTTAATATTTATAAAAACCTTGAACACTAATAATTTCATTAACCGCAAGAATATGACAATTTTTAGGGTTGTGCAATTTTCCAAAATACCCGAATCAAACCTATCCAAAAATGGTACCGATCGACCCAGACCGATATAAAACCCGAATGGATCTTGCCTCACAGTAGTTCGGGTAACGAGTATTATTTGAACCAGATCCGAATCCGAGTGGGTACCCTAAAAACTTGAAAATCCAAAAAAATATGTAAAGATCCGAACACAAGCATAAATCTAAAACACTAATAAGCACCTAAATATACCAAATATTTGAAAAATAACCTAAATAAGTATTCAAAACATAAATAAATAATTAAAATATTTAATTTCATATTTACTTTTTGTATTTGATCTTAAATTGTTCAAGTTAATATGTTGTATATTTAATTTTTTTGAATCATTGATATTTATTAGGTATATTCAAGCACTTAATGAGTATTTTAGGTAAAAACATTTGTCCTGAATATCAATCTGAAACCACCTGAACCCAAGAGGATCCAAACCGAACCCAACCTGAAATTTATAAATACCCGAATGGAGTTTAGACCTCTCATACTGAAAATCCTAAAACCTGAAATCCGAACCAAATTCGAATGTGTACCCGAACACTTGGTTTTAGAAATTTTATTGTCGATCCATAAGGAACTAGGGCTATAAACACAAATATTGCAATAAAGTTTCATAAACTACACAATTAGACAAGGAGTGACAAAAACTACAACTAATGGAATAAAAAGCAAAAGAAAAAAAAAACAAAATAAAAAAACACTGAATAATGGGTTTAATTATTATAGGGATGAATTAACAATCAAACAATGATGTAAAGATTATATGAAACATCATCCTAGAACATGTAACTCACAAATATAACTAATCCATTTCCTTGACAATAATCACATAATTAGACAAGTTTCCCAATTGAAAGTAGATTTTCAATGAGCATAAATAATAAGTCCATTTAGTTCAGTAAATACCCTAATCATCAATTTCCATTTTATTATGTATATAAAGTTCACAAAAGATTGGTTGAAATATTTCATCGAATACCTTTCGGACAACAAAATGCACAAAATCTGTAATGACATTCTCAATCCCAAATATGAAAGATCTCACCAAAAACAACCTAAACTATCATCATTTAACTATTTAATTACCGTAAACTAGTCTAACCCATGATCCTACAAAAAACTATTCACTAATAGCCATGAAAACCCAAGAAATTATCGCTAATCCTTAAAGATCCATGTTAGTAAAAGATTAGATAAAATAGATAATATATGATCAAGAGAAATACTAATATAAATTGATGAATGATAAAGAGTTTGAGTGCTAAAAAAAGCTAAGAAAAATGTAAAACTATAAAACTTGCTTAGGTGGTTTGGGGTTTTCTTTGGACATAAAAAGTATTTATATAAATAAAATTCAGATTTTGTTGAGGAAAGCCATCAAACAATGTTGGTTGAAAGCATATTACCACCGAGCAATGTCGATCAATACTCTTTCCAGGTCATTGCGCAATGTTAGTCGATGGCAGGCATATGTGGCTAGCATCAGAAGATGACTTGTCTTTGATAAATCACCTATAACGTTTGAACATGAGCTTCAAATGATGTGAAAATCACCGCCAAAATGAAGCTAATACAATTTCATATCTTGTATCAAAAAATGAGTTTGATCGTAGTAGTAGAAGGCGACCATATGGCCTAATTTTTCAGCTATTGGGATTATCTTTACTTTTTCATTTCTCCCAGTCATATCTAAGAGCATTTTTTATGATCCTACAAGTTTGTACCTTTTGAATTGCTCATTCATTTTATTTATGTTCAGATCTCTTAAATTCTTTAAAAATATGCAATGCAAATGCAAAACTACAAACTAGAACCTAAAATACTACAACGATACAATCATACAATAAATGACCTACTTGAACTCTAAATTAATCAAACACACTTAATAATGTGTTTAAAACATGTATAATTATGAACAAGTAAGTGATGAACGAGGATGTGCTTGAAGAAGAAGAATTTTAGTGGATTAACTTTTGGTTTACATTGTTATGATGTTTCTAACTTTTTTTGAATTTTATTTGAACTTTTTTTGAATTTTATTTGAACTTTTTTGATTATAGATTTGATTATTAATTGTAAGCGGATATATTAGAGTTATCATATTTTTCTCTAACTATACTTCTGTGGTAACTTGCTAACATGGAACCATCTTGAAATATCATCATAAACGCTTGCAACATATTTATTTTTACAGAATATTATCATATATCTTTTTTTTTACAACATTCAACATTCAAGATTTCACCATGTTAGTGCATCTTTGCTAAATCATAAACACAATATCATTCTATAGAGGTCTAAGCAAAGATCCATCCACAAAGCTCAACATATTTTTCCACCTAAATCATCTTTCCTAGCAATAAACCATTGGTTGTAGTTAAATCCAAAAATAACATACTCTAATAAGTTTTGGCAACAAGTGAAAGAGACTACTAATGAATTGGAGAAAGTTAGTCAAGCGCGATCCATGGTTGAGGAAAACAAATGACTTGCTCTAGGAAGATCTTAGCGAGTATTGGCAAGCTTTGATTTGGGGCATGAATGCACAGAGTGACTGCTTTTAGAAAGGACGCTCTTAATGATACGGAAAATATCCTTTTTGGCGGGAATGTCTAAATTCTTTCATCACTAGGCATTCAAATCACTTACGACTTCTTAATGTTGAATCCTACCTAAAGACACCAAGATATCCACTTAAGTATTGGGTAAAAAGATTCATATATTTCAATTGTTAAAATGTTTAACCATATCTAAATATAACATCCACTAACTCTCTCCCTATAACCGTAAATCGTCTCTGACATCATCCACTAAAAACTTTATTGATTAATACATAAGCGTGAGGCAACTATCCCTTTTAAACTAGTTGTTGAATATGAGATAGACTCACATTTACTAATACTAACGATATTGGGTTGATATACGGTTATTTTCTATATCATGTAGCAAATGATAATAATCATATTTGGGTTATTGAAACAATTTGTTGCTATTATATTTTTCTATACCTGTAAAAAATAAGAAACCCAACTGATTCAATTCACAAATAAAGACGACTAACTTCCCATGTTTGGAATGACTTTATGTTTGTAGGAATAGAATCAGATGACAAAGAATTGGGTCATTGTCAACGTTGTGGGACAAAGTTAGTGAAAACACTAGAATATTGTTATAAAAATCATGATACGCCATTTAGAGTAGTGTTTTAAGAAACCTAAGAAAAAAAAACATGAATATGATCAGATGGTAGATAGGGAGATGCCTAGTGAGATAATTATTTTTCATGATCTACCATTTTATTATATTGAGTATGAGAAGGTCAGAGAAAGAGATAGATATTTAAATCCATATTGTCAGCCTATTTGTATACTATAAGAGCTATTCACAAAGCACTGTGGTAGGATTTGCTTTACTTCACACTTGTGGTTACCTCAAGCCAAAGTTTTGTGCTATATTTTCTTAACTGCTCATCTCATCAATGATAGTTGGAAATTTAATAACAAAATTTAAGATTTTTGTGCTCCAAAATGACAAAATACCAAAGAAACAATATATAAGAAGATCCTTGAGTGTTTGAAGGAATTGAGTTTAGAGAAGAAGGTCTATTACTTTATATAACACCACTAACAATGACAATATGCAGATTAGGCTTAAGGGACAACGACAAATAACAAGTGGCAGTAGGTTGTTTCGTGACGGTGAATTAATGCATGTGTGATGTTGTTCGCACATACTAAATTTCATCGTGAAAGAGATTTATAGTTGGTAAAAATCTCTTCCTAAAGATGATTATGATAATATAAGTATATTACCTCATTATTCTATAGTTTCATGTAGTTTATCAGTCTATTTAAATACTTTGAAATAACAATGCATACATCTGAATTATTAGTCTTAGTCTTTTTTAGTTTCAGTTATCAGATCTTGCATTAGCTAGTGTTCATGCCCAAAATGTGCATGATAAAGTATACAAAGTTTAAATAGAACATTCACTAATCTGGTATAGTGTAGTAGAGTATAATGAACGTTTCTTGTAGAGTATAGTAAGACGATCTTATTATGAGAATAATTGGATTGTTAAGCATGTTAAATTTTGGTAGTTTTTATGTAACTACTTGTCTAAATTAGTGAATATAATTAACGTTGTATAGTTTCAAGTTCACTACTTGTTAAATATAATTAACGTTGTATAGTTTCAAATTAGTAAATAAATTCAGGTTTTGACTCCAGAAAATGGTTGTTCCCAAAGAATGTTCAAGCTTTACTCTGCACTTGGAACTGGTTACGTGACTTTCCAGATTATTAATACTTTCAATATTTCCAGCTAAGAGATTTTACAACTAAGCGATTTGACAACTAATTACATATTAACTAGATAATATTCGCATTATGTGCGGGGTTTACTTTATTATTGCTTTAAAAGTTATGACTTTTATATTTTCTATCTTTAGTTTGTAGCTCATGTTCAATCCATAAATTTAAGATCATATAACTTAAATTTTTCTTACAGAACTACAAGTTACCCAAAATATTTTACGACAAAGTTTGAAATATGCTTTTATTGTAGGTAAAGATCATAAAACGTTTTGAAGGTTAGTAAATACTATAATATACACATTCAAAAATGCATATTAAGAAATAATTGTCTCCTTTCTCTATATAGCGCACATACACAAAGATTCACAACATAGATACACACGCATATGTACAACAAAATACTTTCTTATATGTGCTACATGTGCATTTGTTACCTTTCCATGATGAGGAAAAGAATGAACGGCAAAGATTGTGTGTTTATAGTGGAAAGAAAGAACATGTGCAAGATAACTTTGAAATAATAGTTCACCAAGTGAACACAACATTTACCAATTATGTTATCTTAACACATATATGAAAAGTTATATACGACAAAATTACTAAAAGTCAAATATAAAAGTAAAAATCATCATTCAAAAAATAACAAGTTTACAAATGCAGACGAGAAAAGCAACAACAACGATCATCCAATTATGATTAAAGATATATGGTCAGCAATGACATCAACAACAACAGGAACTCCAACATTGTTACTAGTTGAGCTAACAATAGAGGTCAACGTCATAAAGTCAATATGTTGGAGAAATCACATCACGAGCCAATATGTTGGAGAAAGAGAAGTTTCGATTCAATTTCCTGGAGTCTCCTCTCCACTCTCCGCTTTACCTCTTCTCCTCTTATCTGCCAATATTTAATTTATAATTTTAATCTCTAAATAATATTAGTTGATCCAAAAAAATCTCTAGATAATACCACTCCAAAATAAATATTTACCTACAATCTAAATAATGAGAGAACACAAAATGTATGGCAATATACATAACAATATAAACTAAAAATCCAACTATATCTAATCAAATATATGTTGAATTTATCATTTAGTTTTCTATATCTAATCGAATAGAATGCATTACCTGAATGTCGATGTTTATGGTTGCATAGAATTCAAGGTTAGAGAAATTGGCGTGAACGGTTGTGACTTTAGTATCCATTGGTTTAAGAAATTGAAGAATTTCAAAAGGTTCTTGTAGTTTAAAGCTAACATTTGTTCCAATGTTATCATCTTTTGATAATTCGCCTCCAACAAAGGTCAGATTCTAATGTCGACACACCTTTCTACATCTTCTGCAAAAGGGAAAATCATCCGCCTCCGGACCCATGCATAATTCTGATTAGATGATCAAGTTAACAACTGTCAAAATTCCAACAAGAAGCTTGTCTCTTAGAATCACACAAAAAAGACATTATATATGTACATACCCTTTCATTTTCTATCCCAGAGTGTACAAAGAACATAACACATGTTGCATACGGTATACAAGAACGCTAAAAAAGCGTGAGTGCTTGCGTCATTGGATCGATAGCAGTAGCCATGCCAAATGGTTCACTTCTCCCTGATTTTACCCAAACCAAATCACTCGAACAGAAATATTCAGACCCATAAATAACCTCTTTCTTAGGAAAATTCTCATCTTTGATACAATGATGCTCCTGAAGAGCGCATAGTATGCTTCTTCTTATCAAAGGTGTTGCCATATTTCACAATCCCTTCAAACTTGTTCCCATCGTCTCTCTCTTCATACAACGCACTGCCACTATTAAACTTCTGATTCTTAGGACCTGATTTAGTTTCTTGTTTCTTAATTCTCAAACTATGGTTACTACTTGCCTATGTTGCACTGAGACGGAAACAAGAACAGGAAACGGTGACAGTAACAAGGACTGAAAACTGTAAAGTAAAAATTTTAAGAGACCAGTACGGTATAGGTACAGCTGTAAAACTATAAGTAAATATATAAGGTATAATATCACACATAGATATCATGTAGATATCTTGTAGATATCTCATAGATATCTTGTAGATATCTCATAGATATCTTGTAGACTCGCAGAGTTGTGAGAATCTCATATATAAGGAAAATTTTCCTATATCTTCGCTTATTCTCTTTTTGCAAATAGTCTGGTGATTAAGGAATGTTTCCTTTTTCGTCGATAGTGTTGCTCCTTAGCCGCGTGGGTAGGGTTTTATTCTGGACCTAGGTAGGGTTGCTTTGGTGCTGCTTTTTGGTTGTCTAAGGAGGGTTTTCAGGACCTTCAGCCGAAGATGATTTATATTCACCCAACAGTTATAATACGAAAAAAATAAAAATCAAACAATTCAAATACTTTTTTTTATTTTTTATATCAACTGAAACATTTTGAATCCAAAAATATTAATCACAACTTTATTCGATTTCTTAAAACCGAACATATTCAAAATATGACAACCAATGCTTTCTCATTAAACATTTGAGGTCTATTCTATAATGTAAGGTTATTGCTCTTCGAAACTCTTACAATTGACGTGGGACAATACAATATACCACTTTAAAGATATTTAATATTTTTATCCATATCGGATTTACGAAATAGGGCTTAAAAGAGTAACAAGTTCAATTTTTATACTATTTACAGTAATTTTAATTGAAATTTTATTGAGAACCGTACTAAATTATTTGGTTTTAATCCGGAAAAATTAAAAGCAAACGTTACAAAAATTATTATGTTTAACTCACTGAAAACTATTTTCTTAAGAAAAAATAGTTATTATTCAGTTTGATTTCTTAAAAACGAACATATCCAAAATGTGATAAAATATGCTTCGTAAGTGAGCATATGTGATCTATGTTATGTTGTAAGTTTATTATTTGTTCAAAACTTTCATAACTGATGTGAGGCAAAATAACACACCACTTTAAAGATCTTTAATATTTATCCATATTGGTTTACCAAATCAGACTTTAAATAGTAATAATTGATTTTTTTACAAAAAAATTATATTTTTAGTCGAATTTTTCTAAAATGAATATCTTTCTTAATTTCTTTTGCAAAATTTAATTGAAAACCGATTAAGAGACGAAACACTAAATGGTTCGATTTCAGATTAGTTCTAATTTGAAAAAAACAAAATCAAACAATAAAAAAGTCTTATGTTTTAAATTAACTCAAACTATTTTTGAATCCTAAAAATAAACTACTATTTGGTTCGATTTCTTAAAACCGAAAATATCCAAAATATGACAAAAGATGTCTTTTAAAATAATCATGTGAGGTCTATTTTAGACTGTAAGTTTATTGCTCTTCAAAACACTCACAATCAATGTAGGAAAAATTAACACACCACTTTGAAGACATTTAATATTTTATTCGTCTTGGACTTACGAAATTGGGCATGAAAGAGTACTAAGTTAAGTTTATTTAATATTTACGAAAATTTGAATTGAAATTTTATTGAGAATCGACACACTAAACTATTTAGTTTTAATCCGAAAAAAATAAAATCCAAACACTACAAAAATTTTTATGTTTAACTAAGTTCAAACTGTTGTTGAACAAACCAAAAAAATAGTTACTATGTAGTTCAATTTCCTAAAACTGAACATATTCAAAATGTGGGGAAAAATTCTTTGTAAGTGTACATGTGAGATCTATTTTATATTGTAAATTTATTAATATTAAAAACTTTTACACCGATGTGTGACAAAATAACATATCCCTTTTAAAATTTTTAATATTTTTTCCATATTGGCTTTAAATAATAAAAATTTGTTTATTTTCTTATTCTATACAAAATTGTTTTATGTTTTTGTCGAAATATTTCATACTGAAATTATTTTAAAATTTAATCTTATATATTTTTGGAAAAGTCCATTAAAAACTCGTTGAGAACTGAAACATTGAATGATACAGTTGCAGTTTAGTTATAATCCAAAGAATCAAGACCAAATAATACAAATATTCTTATGTTTTAAGTCAATTCAGATCATTTTTGAACCCAAAAAATTAATTACTATTCAATTCAATATCTTAAACCAGAACATATCCGAAATATGATAAAAGATGTTTTCTAAGTAAAGATATGAGGTTTATTTTATACTATAAATTTATTGCTCATCAAAACTTTCACAACCGATGTGTGACAAAACAACACGCTATTCTAAAAAAAGTTTATATTTTATCTTTATTGATCTTACGAATTTGGGCTTAAAATAGTAACAATTTAATTTCTTTTTTATTATTTACGAATATTTTTTAAATTATGAATTTTTTGTCGATATGTTTCACACTGAAAATCTTATTTAATTTCGTTTCCTAAAATTGAACATAATCGAATTGTGACAAAAAATGTTTTGTAAGTGTACATGTGAGGTTTATTTTATACTATAAGCATATTACTCTTCAAAACTCTCACAACCGATATAGGACAAAACAATAAACCATTTCAAATACTTTTAATATTTTATTCATATCGGACTTACGAAACTGGGCTAAAAAGAGTGATAATTTAAATACTTTCTTGTTTATGAAATCTTTTTAATTTTTTTAATTTTTTTTCTTAAAATATTTCAAACGACTCGGTGTCTGTTCGATTTTAACCCGAAAAATAAAAATCAAACAATACTAAAGTTATTATGTTTAATCTGGCTCAAACCAGTTTTGAACCAAAAAAGTAACTATTATTAGGTTCGATTTATTAAAACCAAATATATGGTAAATGTGAATTATACATTTTAACATATATTCACCAAATAACTCATAATATCAAACCACACATATAGCTGTGTGGAGACGGGTACGTTTATAATTGTGTGGAGGGATCATTGGATTTCGGATGTTTGGCCAAGACCAGCGCTACAAAGAGGTCCAAATTACCCTCCTAACCTTTTGGTAAGTTATATGATTAATCAAAGTACTTTGGAGTGACATCAGGATATGTTGGAGGAATTTTTTGATCCAGTGGATATTCCGTTAATTCAGAGTATATCCATTAGTAGGATTGCTACATCTGATAGGATTGTATGAGCTCTCACAATGAATGGGATCTATACGGTTAATGCAGGTTATTATGTGGCACAAAGTTATGGGGAGAAGGTATTAGTACCACCTGTGTATGGACCAGATTTTAAATCTCTTTTAGCTCAGACATGAAAGGTGAGAGCACCAGCACAGCTAAAACATTTTACGTAGCAGGTAACATCGGGTAGTCTGGCGGTGAATTGACAATTATGTTCGAGGGGTATTGGATGTGAGATTGGCTGCCCACGATGTGGATATGCAATTGAAACTGTTAACCATGCATTGTTTGAGTATTCCCCTGTGATGCAGACTTGGTGGCGCAGCGTGAGTTTTAAACTTGATGTAACTCGATCAAAGAGAGAGAGAATTCTCCTTGAGACCTACTCCGCTCAATCGATGGAGTTATTAAACTCGTACGAGTCCGAAACTTGTAGAAGACGAAATCAATCGAGTCTTGTACAAGAAGAGAAAAGCTTTCTCTTTATTAATTCAAAAATCCAAGCTGCTTGTTTACAAAACCTATCGACTCTTTATATACAGTTTTCTAAAAGGAACTCCTAATTCTAATAGACTTATAAAATCTCATCATTATCCTAATAATGAATAAAGCCAAATACATATTTATCTACTTAACAAATAAAGCCTTAAAACCAAATTAAAACAACAACTTGTCGAACAAGTAACTCAAGCTCCATTTGAATGTGATGTTGCCGCCGAGCTTGAAGATGTCGCTGCATCACTTGGGCTCTTTGCGATATCCCCAGTTTTTGAGGTTTTCCCGGAAACTTCGATTTGGTAAAATATAGATTTTCTATATTGGAGGACTCTAGATATAGAGGATGAGGATGCAAAAGAGAAGGTTTTCCCATGGATTTTGTGGTTTATATGGAAAAGAAAAAACAATAAGGTATATAATGGTAAAGATAGACAAGCTCCGGATATGTTACAAAATGTTCGAAGTGAGGCGCAATCTTGGAGGGAGACCAATATGGTGGATGTCGTTCCTCGTCCGCTACAAGTATTCTCCACTCCAACAATCCAAGGTCTTCTGTGACAAATTGACAGATCCTAGAAGTGCGATGTCTTATTCTCGGGTCTTGGATGGTTTTCTTGTAATTTCATGACAGACTATGTGATGATGGGAACAAAGGACCAGCGTCGAAGCTAGTCTCCTTTACATACAGAGCTAGAAGCACTTATGTGGGCAATGGAGCGGATGTATATGTTGCAAGAAAGAGTAGTGACGTTTCAAACATATTCCACAGAGCTTCTGATGTTGGTGGCGAACCCAAAAAATTGGTCAGCTTCGGAAATCCAAAAGCTAACATCTCTTTCCACCTCGGTGGATTTCAAGTATTTACATCGAACAATGAATTGGAAGGTCGACGAGTTAGCATGCAGTGCAAGGTTGAGATTATATATTTTTGATTATGTAAACTCTATACTTTGGTTTGGATTACCAAGCCTTTTTAATTGTTTTAATGCTTTTATTGACAAAAAAAAAATATAGATTTAAAAGAATCTAAGTAGGCTTCAAATAATCTGGTGGGTTTAGATGGATAGAGTCCAAATGGAAAAAGAATGTAAACGAGCATAACCATGGCCAAAGGTGGTATGGTACGGTTATATACTCACCCAAATTTGATGTTGTCTTGTGGATGGCTAGTCTTTGAGTGGTTATCGGTTCTCTCGTGGCTATAGCTGAGTGCAGACCCAACTATTTCATCAGCAAATCAAAATGCGAGACAACATTGTATTGCAATGTAACTATAGTGTGCAGGTTTGGCACCTAGTCCTCGGATGTTTTGGGCAACTGCCTAGCTCCTTTGTTGGCTAGACGAGCTTAAAGTAATGCCTAACTCCCTCAACACCAAATCCTTCAACCACCTCTCAAAAAGATTGTCAGCCATATGACAATTTACTGCATCTGAAAGTAAAGGAATAACCGTTTGCACAACACATCCACCCTTTCTCGCCACGAAGCTTTTACTTAAATGGAGCGGGTGGAAAAATACATTATTGGATCATAAAATTCAAACAAACATGTCTCTTTTCATCTCTTTGGTGTGGCATTAAAAAAGTGAACACGATTCCCTATAGCTTGGCCGAGAGGTAATGCTGAGGAATGTCCCAATCGGTCTTGATATGGTTTCTACTGATCTCTCTCAGCGAACGGCAGCCACTTAGTGCCATTGTCAGCTCGAACTCGTCTCTTAGCATTTGCAACATCTTCCTGACACCCGCCTCCCCATCCACTGCAAGCGAGAACAAGCTCGGCCTCCCAACCTAATCAAACAAGTAAGTAATTATATGTCACGAGGATTATCATATGAGCGCTAAGAACACTCCTATGCAGCGATTTGACATAGTCAGTTGTTTGGGTTCATTTCCGCAAGTCAACAAGCTTGGGAATAATGTGAAAACGTGGTAAAGACCAGGCGATCGGGGCTATTTTAGTAGCATTGAAAACTTAAGGAAACGATTTGACAACAATGGAGACAGCAAGCGAAATTATAAGAGGTAAGATTGAGGGTAAGATACTATGATGATGAACTTACAAAGACACCCGAAGCGCCAAGAGCCAATGCCTTAAATACATCAGTTCCACGACGAACCCCACCATCCAGAAAAACCGGAATCTGACCCTTCACGGCTTTAACTACCTGCGATTTCAATCAAATCAAATGGGGATTTTCATAAGTGAAGAAATGAAAAATAAAAGGCTGAAGCCTTTCTTTATAACAGTTCCTTAATGTACATCCATTTAGAAGTTAACCTCTTCAAGAGCCATTATAGTTGCAGGGACGTAATCGAGCTGACGAGCTCCATGGTTAGAAACTATAATCCCTGCAGCCCCATATTCAACCGCGAGTTTTGCTGCCAAAAAGTCCGAATGATCAAAGGAATCTTCTTAAACTTTAGAAAATTTTAATGTAAACGGTAGATGCATTGCAGAGTATTACCGTCCTCAGCTGTTATAACACCCTTGACAAGAATTGGCAAGCTGGTAATAGATTGGAGCCACTTTATATCCTAAAACAAGAGAAAACAAACAGCAAAATAAGTGAGATTATTACATTACTGAATATCGGTAGGAGAAACAAAACTATTATCAACTGAAAAATAATCTTGTTGCAACAGACTCTAACCTTCCAGCTAAGTGACCGATCAACTTGACCCGCAACATATGAAGCTAGTCCTGAGTCATTGGTCTGCAATTATCGACAGAAAAAGATATTTTAAGTACAGAGATATTAAATACATTGAGATCATCATTGTGCCATTGACCTTGTCGATTTTCCCAAGATCCAACCCTTCAAAGTTCTTCAATGTTAGACCACGAGGAAGAGCGAATCTGCAGGATAATGACACCATCAAGACAACCAAAAGATCTATAAAGCTTTGGTTAATGCAATGGTGGAGAATGTTTCATCACCTGTTTTTGATGTCAGATTCTCTGCGTCCCAGCCTTGGAGTATCTACAGTAAGAGCAATGGCTTTGAATCCAGCTTCTTCAGCTCGTTTCACAAGCTGTCTAACCACATTTCTGTCCTTGTAAACCTGAAATAAGAGAATGAATAACCGATTTAAAAGCCAAACCGAGCGAACTAATAGATCTTATGGAAGCTTACATAGAGTTGGAAAAAGCGAATCCCGGGTCCAGTGGAAGCAACTTCCTCAACACTACAAGTAGCCCATGAAGATAGAGTCTGCAGATATCAAAATAGAAAAGCTTAAGACAGTTAGAAAGCTATAAATAATCCAAGAAATCCTATGAAGCATATAGATAAAAGACGATAATGCAAAGAAGGTGTTAAGAGAGAAACCATGATAGTTCCAGCAGCAGAAGTAGCTCTAGCGGTTGCAAGCTCTCCTGCAACGACAATAAGCCATTTTGCACATAGTGAACAAGCAAGCATTCTTTAAAGGTTTATCTAAGCTACAAGATATTCTCTTTACTTATTATCAGAGAAAGTTACTCCAAGACAAAACATCTCCTTGTTCTTCACAAGAGATCTCAAGCCGCTTTTTCAGGTTACACTCATTATTACATTGTAACTCTTTAAAAGGACTTACTTACCATCGGGGTGAGCCATTTTCTGCATAGCAGTAGGAGCAACCATGATTGGCATAGAAATGTCGAACCCTAAAACCCTCGTGCTCACATCAATCTGGCTTACATCGATGAGAATCCGAGGCCTAAATCTGTTTCAAACGTACATGATGTAAACAATTAAACTAAGAAAAGAACATTTGAATTCCATGTTGTTAAAAGTTTTCATCTTACAGGATCCTGGAGAAGGCGTTTCGATTTTCTAAAAGAGTCCACTGATCCTCAGCACCAGATGCATAGTAATCATAAACCATCTTTGGCAATTTCTCCTTTGCGATCTTCTCATACTCTATCACGTTTGTTATCTCCATTTTCCTTTTTTTCTCTATGATCAATCTCTCAACTAAAAAGAATCAAAGTCACTTTCCCAAAATTTCAGAATTATAAGAATCAACTAATCAAAATTCTGAGACTAAAAGGTCAACTAATAAAAAGATCTGACGTTTCCAGATAATAAAACCAGAGGATCTTCCTCACTCACTGACGTTGATTCTTGATCAATCAAAAAGAAAAAATCGGAACGATCATGACATAAAGGAGAGGTTACCTAGCGAGAGCGAAGAGCTTGATTGATCTACTTGGGGAAGAAGGTGGCGAAGAATAGTCTAATGTCAATTGAATATTCGTCCTAATAATATAGAGACACAGACAGACACACTCTCATAAGTCACCAAATAATGTACGTCTCTTTCTCTCTGCGTGCTTCTCACGTGACATTCCCAATTCCCCAAGAACACCAACTCTGTAAATTGTGTAAATCTAAGATCTCGGACAGTATTAATAAATAAATGATAGTAAAACAAATAAAGGTTCTGTGGATGGGATTGAAAGAGCAGGAATGATTAGAGGACAGCTTCAAATAAATAGAGAAAATGTGATCTACTCAGTAAAGAAACCAAAGGTGCAGATGAATGACCAACAACATATTAACAAACATGTGAAGAGGAGGAGACATCCAAAAAAATGTGGTATGGCTAGAGGAGCCTAGAAGAATCTATTAGAATATTAAATAGTTTGCTACAGTATTTGTTAGATTTCATTAGTTTAATGTGGCAATTGTATATAAACATATTGTAAAAATTCTTTTCTAATTAATCGGAAATATCGTTTTCTCTCTCTTCTTATTTGCGAAATAGTATCGGAGTTGAAAGATTTTTTCTTCCGCTATTGATTCATGATCTTGAGCTTCCGATTCATCAAGATCATCTTTCATTCTTCTTTTTTCTTCTTCGATTTGTGATTCTCAATCTTCAATTCAAAGAAAATTTTCTCTTCTTCTTCGATTTTAGGGATTTCGATGTCGACATCATCGAAGATACTGCATATGGATTAATCTTCTCGTTCTACACCAGATTCGAGTCGTGTAGCTGATAACTACGACAATTTTTACTTCATTCACAGCTTAGATCATGTTGGACTTCAATTGGTAACGGATCGACTCACAAATGGTGCAGACTTTCAGACATGGCGCAGATTTGTGCAAATGGCGTTGAATGTTTGAAATAAGCTAGGATTTGTCAATGGTAAAGTTCTGAAACCTCCTGAAAATCATCCTGATGTTGGTTCTTTGTCTCGTTGTAACAACATGGTCGCTACCTGGTTGATGAACTCTGTTAGCAAGAAGATAGGACAAAGTCTATTGTTTATTTCTACTACAGAAGAAATTTGGAAGAATTTGTTGAGTAAATTTAAGCAGAACGATGCTCCTCGTGTTTACGAGATGGAACAACAGTTAGGTTCAATTCAACAAGTATCTATGGACGTTAGTGCGTATTATACTAAGTCGATTACGCTTTGGGAAGAGTATAAAAACTATGTTGAACTCCGTGTTTGCACTTGTGGAAAGTGTGAATGTGGTAATGTCATTCTCTGGGAAAAGTAGCAAAAACATAGTAGGATCACAAAGTTTTTGATGGGGCTTAATGAAGGTTATGAGCAAACCAGGAGACACATTCTAATGTTAAAACTCTTACTTACAATGGAAGAAGTCTACAATATGGTAGCACAAGATGAGAGACAGAAAAAAAATTAAGCCTTCACTAAAGAATGAAGCAATCTTCTTCACTCAAGGCAATACATACAGTCAAAATCAAGGTTACTTTCAGAATCAAGAAGTATTTGATCCTGCCTTCGTAGCTACATACAACACTTATAAACTAAAGCAACATCCTATGTTTACTTATTGTGGTATGTTGGGACACACAATAAATAAATATTACCAAATCTATGGATATCCGCCTGAATATAGAACTTCTTCTCCTTCATCATTTGGTACAAGAGCACAAATGAATTTTGGATACAAAGGTCAACAATCTTTTAATAATGAGCCAAGACCAGCACAACAACAATTTTCTCAAAAGAATTTCATCACTCTCCAAGGCCTTATCAGCCAACACAGAAATTCACTTCTAAAGAGACAACAACGGCTCATGTTATAATAGAGAATCCTCTTGAATATAACAACCATTAAATGATGCAACAAGCTGAAAATCAGCAACTGATGGATCCATCATCATCTTTGTCTTCTGGTGAACATCATATCAACCAGATCAACACTCAAGTGCATCCAAAGGAGCAGCTAAATCTTTCATCCTCTATCACTACAAAAGGTTTCATGGCATCTCAGTCTACAGCAGGTTCAATTCCTTTTCCTTTCTCTAGCCTATGATTTGAGAACAACCACCTCACTTTCTAACATCAATGCTTATCTTCTCTATATACAAAACTCCTTATTTGTACTTGGATAATAGAAAGTGGAGCTACAAGTCATGTTTGCTTAGATTTAACATTGTTCATAAAAATTAGAATAGTCATTCAAACAACTGTCTCATAGGGCTAGGATTAATATTCGAACCGAGAATTCCGAACTGAACCGAACCGAGAATTTCGGTTTCGGTTCAAAATCGGTTCGACCCTCAGTTCAATTCCGCAGCTTTCAAAATTAATTTCGGTTCGGTTCGGTTCGGTACTACGGACCGAACGATTAACCGAATTAAAATTAAAAAAACTAAAAAGCCCTAAATTTTATGCTATGTGCCGTTTATTGTTCTTGGACTCTTCTCTTCTTCTTCACTTTTCATTTTTTTGTTATAGAAATTCATCGTCTTTAATCTTCAGCCTCCATCTATAATTGACTGTTATTCTTATTCTTCAATTTCAATTTTCCTTCGATTCGGCGCGATTCTTTTTCATCATCTTTGGTTCTTTGTGTAGATTCATCTTTTCTTGTGATTCTTCTTGGCTCGTGGAGACATGGATCGTTAAGACTCGTCGGGGCTCCATTTTTCTTCGCTGATTCCTATGCTCCTCCTTCGCCAGCACCGTTAACTTACGATCAGAAGTTTCTTTTTGGATAGTTTTGGCACAAACTTCAGAACCCTAAATATCCGATAACCGAACCGATCCAAACCGATTTTGGATTTCGGTTACTTCGACAGCTTTTCTTCATTTTCGAATAACCCGAATATCCGAGAAACCGATCCGGTCGGATCGAAGTCGCAGCCCTTGTCACACTTTTAATGGTGCTAGAGAGGATATTACTCATATAGGAACAATGCATTTCTCACAAACATTTATTTTATATGATGTTCTTTATGTGCCATCTTTTCAGTTTAATTTAATCAGTGTCAGTACATTGCTTGCATATAGTATAGCTTTTGTACATTTTTATCCTGAATTTTGTATTCTCCAGGACCTTACTCAGGTTTGGATGATTGGTAAAAGAATTCTTCAAAATAAACTTTGCATTATATACATCACCGTTCCATCACCTGCATCATGTATAACATCAACAAAAGAAATTTGTGCATCCTTGGTTACTGATGGGATCTTTGGCATCACTGCCTTGGCCACCCAAATCTAGCCAAGCTCTCTGCTTTGTTTCTTTCAATTTCATCATCTCAACATAGTATAAATAAAGATGTACCTTGTTCTGTGTGCCCTTTAGCTAAACAGAAAAGATTAGCTTTTGTATCTCAAAATAATCGTTGTAAAGAACCATTTGATCTAATACATATGGATATTTGGGGTCCTTTGCAGCAGAATCAATTGATGGTTTTCGATATTTTCTTACATTGGTTGATGAATGGCTTACTTGGATTTACTTGATGAAAAATAAAAGTGAAGTTAGATCTATTTTTCCTACATTTGTCACTTTCATAGAAACTCAATACAATAAAGTGATTAAATCTATAAGATCATATAATGCTCTTGAACTGTTTTTCACTGATTTTCTCAAACAAAAAGGTATTTTTCATTATTTTTCATGTGTAGATAGACCCTGAAAAACTCTGTAGTTGAACGTAAACACCAAAATCTCTTAAATGTGGCTAGATCCTTGTTATCTTAGTCAAATGTGCATCTTGTTTACTGGTCTGATTGTGTTTCTACTGCAGCTTTTTTAATAAATCGTCTCTCATCTCATATTTTAGGTAATAAGGGTCCCAATGAAATACTTAAACATAAACTTCATGACTACAGTTTTTGAAAGCTTTTGGATGTCTTTGTTATGTCTCAACATATTCAAAGTTAAAGAACAAATTTGCTTGAGGTAAAAATTTGTACTTTTTGTGAAAAAAAAGAACAAATTTTTACCTCGAGCAAGACCTTCTGTATTTCTTGGTTATCCAATGGGATACAACGGTTATAAAGTCTTGGATTTAGAAACCAATGCTATTTCTGTATCTCGTGATGTTGTGTTCCATAAAAAGATTTTTCCTTTTAAAGAAAATTCATATTTGCAAAATACAGATTTCTTTCATACATCTATTTTACCAGCTTCATCATTTTCTGTTTCTATGTCTTATATGCCAATGCATATGCCATCTATTACTTTACCTTCAAATAATAGTCATGAACACATTCCATCTCCTGTCTTCGTACCATCTGCATATGTGTCTGCATCTTCGCCAGTTCAAGCTTCTAGAACTACATTGCATGAATCACCGTCTCCATCTCCTTTAATAACAAATAATAAATCTCTAGCACCACACCTATAAACACATATAATGTTGAAGAGATCACTATAGAATATAGTGATAATGTTAGGCATAGGAGATAGACCAAAGCTCCTAACTATCTGATTGAGTACCATTGTTATCTAACCCAAACACATGACTTTGAAAATCTACCAGAAACAACACCTTATCCATTATCTTTTTTTTGTTTCCTATGACCATATAGCTCCTCACTACAAACATATCATTCTCTCTTTCTCTTCGGAAATTGAACCTAAATCCTTTCAAGAAGCCATGAAATCTGGAAAGTGGACAGGGGCTATTAATACATAGTTGATTACTTTCGAGGATACTCACACTTGGAATGTTCTATCTCTACCAGAAGGCAAGCATGTGATTAGTAATAAATGGGTATACAAGATAAAATACAATGCGGATGGGACAGTGGAGACATACAAAGCTAGGCTAGTTGTCAAAGGCTACACTTAACAGCCTGGTGTTGACTACATTGAGACCTTCTCTTGTTTAGCCAAACTAGTCACTGTTAAGCTCTTTTTGAAGTTAGAAGCTGTTCATGGATGGAGTGTTACCCAAATGGACGTGACCAATGCCTTCTTGCATGGAAATCTAGATGAAGAAATATACATGAGCCTACCACTTGGGTATATACCTCATGAGGGAACATCCTTGCCTCCTAATCCTGTCTGTAAGCTGATCAAATCCATTTGTGGCCTCAAACAAGCTTGTAGACAGTTGTACCACACCTTCTCTCAAGTGTTACTAGAAGATTGATATGACCAAGCCTATTTAGATAATACCTTATTTGTGAAACTTATTGGTTCAATCTTCATTGCGGTTTTGGTCTATGTTGATGACATATTGATCACAAGCAACAATGATGATGCTGTTGCAGAATTGAAGACCAAACTCAGTGATGCTTTCATCATCAAAGATCTTGAACCAACTAAGTTCTTCCTTGTATTAGAAATAGCAAGATCAGCCAAAGGTATCTCTTTATGCCAAAGGAAGTATGCACTCTCTCTTCTATAATATGTTGGTTTACTTGGCTGCAAACTAAGTTCTACACCAATGGACCATATTGTACAATTGATTATTAGTGATGGTGTTTCCTTGGATAATATTACTGAATACAAAGAGTTGATTGGCAGGCTTCTCTATTTGACTATAACCCGACCAAACATTACTTATGTTGTGAATAAGTTAAGTCAATTTCTTTGCCAACCAATTGATGTTCACTTACAGGCTGCTCACAGGATCTTGAAGTATATAAAAGGTAATCTTGGCCAAGGATTGTTCTTCTCTGCTTCTTCTGATTTGTCAATGAGTGTCTTTGTGGATGCTGACTGGGCAGCATGTACAACAACTAGGCGTTCAGTTTCTGGTTATACAGTCTTCATTGGAGATTCTCTAGTGTCCTGGAAGTCTAAAGAGTAGCAGGTGGTGAGTCTAAGTAGTGTTGAAGCAGAATATAAAAGTTTAGCTAATGCAACATGTGAATTACTTTGGATCAAGCAATTATTCACAGCCTTCAAGATGAAGTTAAAGCTTCTAGTTACTCTTTACTGTGATAGTAAATCAGCATTGCATATTGCTTCTAATCGAGTCTTCCATGAGAGGGCCAAACATGTTGAATTGGATTATCATACAAGAAGAGATCAGCTCAGGACTGGTTTTATTAATATTTTACATGTTGCTTCAGCTAATAACTTGGCATATATACTCACTAAAGGATTGCCTCCAGCTGTGTTTCATTCAATTCTTTCACGATTATCAGTTTCAAGCCCTTATCTTCTCATGGATTCGAAGAACTAAAGGCTTGAAGGGGTCAATTAGGATATTAAACATACTGTGTAAATAGTTTGTTAAAACTCATTGAGCTTATGTGGTAATTGTATATAAACATATTGTAAATGCTCTTTTCTAATTAATCGGAAATATCATTTTCTCTCTCTTCTTATTTGCAAAAGAATCATCCTAAAAAATCTAAAGATCTATTTCTCAACAAGAAGTATTATATAGTTCACTTTACGACCCACAACCCTCATCTTTAGGATGTTAAAGAAAGATGTGTCTTGCCAATATTGGAACCGGTCTCATAAGATATATACATCACATCCTCTGTTTTTTGTATAAAATACACAATTATGAATTCAAACATAAAAGATAGTTGTTGCTTAAGGTGTTATTGATTGGATTTTTACCGTCTTGAAAATAAGCCTTACAACTATTCCTAATTCTAAGCAATCTCTAAAAAATTTATATCACACATCTACAATATTTAACAGTTTTTGAAATATTTTACTTTTTACTTATTCAAGCAATAATTCATAAATTTTAACACCTGTAAATTATTTCTTACAAAAAAAAACTAATTTTGTGATGTCGAAATTGTCAAATTTATTAATCAGCAAAAAAATATTTACAATTTTAAAAAACTAAGTTTGAAGAAGAGATGAGGCAAAGCTAGAAAGTGAGAAAAAATAGAAAAAACAAAGCAACATCGCACAAGAACGATTAACTGATTATGCCAAGATATTTTGCCGACGAGAGGCTTTTTCTTGTACTTCAAACCCCTATTACATGGGATCACAAAGTCTAGGAGGGGCATAATATCGGAGGGAAAAAATCATGCATTTTATTATCTTCTCTATTGTGTGCAGATGTTGGTTTAGCGATCAATGAGGATTCTTGTGACGACGGTTGTTCCACACTCTCCAGAAAAAGTATATGATGGTTTAAAACATTAACACCCTAGAATCAAATGGGAGATCGTTAAACTGTCGATACATTCGTTGTGGGTAAATTCCGTCACTACCATCACTATCAAAACCATGGCCATCTCCATCTTCACTTGTCTTCGATGCTGTCTGATTTTCACCTCTGTAATACCTCTTGTCATATTTATCAAGACTCTCAGATTCGGACTCCTCTTCAGAAATTTGCTCCTTCTTAGAATCACCATCTTCTTCTTCATCACCTAAGATCTCTTGATCATCCTCATCCTCAACTATTGTTGGATCAAATTGATTATCATCTTCGGTGTGAGCAGCTTGGTTGACATCTTGGTTAACTTCTTGGTTTAGTTCCACCATTTCAACATCTACGACATTTGCAGGAACCTCTTGTGTCACCTCATGGTCATTGGTATGTTGAATTGATTCAACATCCTTGTCACTACTAATGACAATAGCATTTTCCTCCATACCAACCGTTAGGAAATTGAAGTTATCTGCTACCTTGGCTTAAATTTCATTACGAAAATTAACATTAAATCTAAACATGACATATAAGTTTTACCAACCAAAATTTGTTGGTAAAACATCTACATATAATGTTTAAATTAACATTAAATCTAAACATCTACATAAAAATTCATTAATACATGACATATAAATATTTGTTGAAATCGACAATAAGAAAATATATGCTTACCAACCAAAAATTCAATCCCCAACTTCCCACCCAAAATCTCATCAAATGGAGCGAAACGCAAACCGGTTAACGTGTCCGACAATTGGACACATTCTTCAATAATTGTATTTTGATAAAAAAAAAAAAAAGACATCTTGTATGGATGATCCGTGCTCTTGTATGCATTAACTGTCGGACCACCAGCAAAATTTTGAAACACATTTGTCTCTCCTTCTTTTAAGAGAGGTTCAAATTTTGACCAATGTTGTTTCTTAATGGTTGCACCGATTTTTGTTTCCTGTTAAATAATTCAAAACCATGTCAATAGATATTTATGATGATAACAATAACCAATATTAAGAAATCGTTTTTAAAATTTACGTGAAGGCCACAAAAAATAAATTCCAAAGTTTCTCCATATGGAGTAACTTGTTTCCACAGTCGGATGATCTTTGCAACGATCTTCCATGTTGACTTGTATGGTTTTAGTTCGGAAACTTTATTTTGTACCGCCATTTTGTAACTTTTTTGAGAGGAAACTTTTTAAAAGCGTTAAAACGATGCTTTGGAATTTCGATTGGACTACATATTTATATAGCGCATAGGATATTTAATTGAAAAGAATATTGTTCCAATTTAAAGTAACAAATAATCTAGTAAAATCTTTTTAAAAGTAATTTTGAAGTAAATATGATATCAAAATTTTAATCACATAAAATTAATAAGGTAACTAAAATTCGAAATCGCATTCCGAATATCACGCACGATTAAAACTACATGATATCACAATTAATACATTTCGTTTGTTAAGGAAATTTGAGATTAAAATGCGATCACATTCAATTCAAATTTAAAGTGATTAGAACAAATTCACCGGATTTTGCTCACATTTAAAACAAATGAAATCACAATCTTTATACTTGAATTTTTTTTAAAATAATTAATTTAGTATTATTGTTAATTACCAAAAACATAAAATAATCGAAAGATGCTAAGATCTTACTTGCCATAAATGTTTAGTCCGATATTCTTGATATATTTATCAATTAATTGTTTATCATTTAAATTATTTAAATAATTTTAATTACACTTTATTCAGAAATCACTCTTCGTGAGACGCCGAATAACCGAATCCAAAAAACCAAATCAATCCCGTCAGGCTTATCTTCTCTGGGGGAAGTTTAGTGAGAGGAGGCCATTGTAGGAGTGCTTCCACAAAGAAGAAGAAGCCATGGTCGTGGCTCTTGCTTCGTCTAAAACTTTTTCCTCAATCTTCTGCACATTTACTCCATTCAATCGGTCGAATTTCTTGTTGGCTTGCTCCGCTTCAAATCCTGTAGACGTCGTCGATCGGAGAAGAAGAAGAATCGTGATCTTGGGTTCGAGCTTGGCGGCTGCGTCAGCTCTGCTTGGATTCAAACAAAAGATATCTCCCATGGAATCTGCGATCGCATTGGATCAGTTAAAGGAAAAAGAGGACGAGCTCGAGGAAGAAGAAGAGAGAAATGTCAATCTCTTCCAGGTTCTTGCCATTAAATTTAACCTTGGAAAGCTTTCTCTTATCTCACTCTCTCTGGGAAAAAAGTTCCTCAACTTTTTTGCTTGTAGCAGAAAACTTCACAGTCGGTTGTTTTCATCAAAGACATTGAGCTTCCCAAAACGTCCTCTGATGAAGAATTCACACCTGCTGATGAGGATAAGGCAAAGATTGAAGGGACAGGTTCAGGCTTCATTTGGGATAAGTTTGGTCACATTGTAAGCAAAGAAAAGTATCGTTGATCTATCTTCAATAATTACAAAACTCAAGTTTCTTGTTTCTTGTACAATGTAGGTAACAAATTATCATGTCATTGCCAAGTTAGCTACAGATCAGAGTGGTTTACAACGTTGTAAGGTCTCCTCCATCTTCTTTTAATCCAAATTGCAGCAAAACCCAAACCCCTTACGAAGCAAAGTCAAGTTTAACCATTAGGGTTTTGGGTTATAGGTGTCTCTTGTTGATGCCATGGGAGTAAAATTTAGTAAGGTTGGGAAAATTGTTGGTCTTGATCCGGATAATGATCTAGCTGTTTTGAAGGTAAAATACTAAAGACAAGGATGTTTGAACATAATTTCAGAACATCTGAGTCATACTTTGTGTTAATCCTTTTTAACTCCTCTTCTATAATCCAGATTGAAACAGATGGTCACGAATTAAAACCTGTTGTTCTCGGTACCTCTAGTGATCTACGTGTAGGTCAAAGCTGCTTTGCGATTGGGAATCCGTATGGATATGAAAACACCTTGACAATAGGGGTAAGAGTAAGAAGATTTCTGACTTTTTGTATATGTAACACTGAAGTCTTAACATATTACTTGAAAAAAGGGAATTTGTAGGTAGTGAGTGGGTTGAGAAGAGAGATACCTTCACCTAATGGCAAGAGTATCCGAGAAGCTATCCAAACAGACGCTGATATCAACTCAGGTAACTCACAAACATCTTCTCTATTTTTCCATCACATTCGGTTTTATGACAAATCGCTGTTTTCCTTTTGTTATGTAATATAGGAAATTCTGGAGGGCCGTTGCTTGATTCTTATGGCCATACCATAGGCGTGAACACTGCTACATTCACCCGCAAAGGTGATCTTTTACCAAATCTAAGAACAATAACCATAACTCTGTTTGACCAACTTGAAGAAGATAGTAAAGAGGAGAGACTGTTTATGTTGCAGGGACCGGTATGTCTTCCGGTGTGAACTTTGCGATTCCCATTGACACAGTCGTCCGGACAGTACCTTACCTCATTGTGTATGGAACAGCTTACAGAGACAGATTCTGAAGAAGAAAACATCTTTCTCTGAATTTTTTTGTACATTGTTGTTGATAATACAATTTTTATAAGTTTCAGGCTTGTTATCTTCCAAATGTCAAGACAAAAAAAATTCCGAAAAGGTATCCAAGGCATGTAAACAATTTACTTCACAAAATCATGTGACATCATTTATCATACAATACAGTGGCATGGAAAAAAGGTTTTGACTTGGGGAAAATAATGAAGAGAAGAAATCCATGACTTAATATATTGGTTGCACATTGATGAAATCTGGGGAGATTCTCTCAAGAAGTCTAAATGAGACTCTACTCTTTTAGCTGAATCAATGAAAGTTGTTCCTCGATAGAGCAATCGACGTGGCAAGATGTCCTGCAAGAGGAAGGGATTAGGATCATACCAAGACAACGCTGTTCAGTAGGCGAAGGAGACGATCTCCTTATGCTGCGATACTCCACAGTGTCTTGGAGAATTATGTTTCCTTGTTTGTCAATGCAATGGAAATTGCCAAGGAAGAATCTCCCGTCTTTGATTCCCACGAGCATCTGGCGGAACAGTAGCTTCCTCACTCGAGCAATTGGATCTAAATTAGACCCTTCAGAGGTCGATGCAACAACAGTTGTGGTGCTTCTCTCTGCGTCTTGTTCCATTCCCACAACAGGGTCTTGTTCTTATATATGCTTTTACACCAGAACAAGCTTAAACATCAATAACACACCAAAAAAAAAGGAATAATCACATTACAAAGAAGTAGATTAAAATTTGAATCTTGTAGATGCAAAATTAACCAAAGTTCTAAACTTTTCTACACCCATTCGATTGGATACATCTGATTCTTGGCTCAGTCATATGAAATAATGTTGATGGTATAGTGAGTTTTGAGGTCGAACCAAACATGGCTAATTCAAGAATCTAAAAGTTCAAATCTTTGACACATAAAAACCAAAAGGCAATTGATTTATCCAAGAGAAATCCTATATTAACTAACAAACACCTTCGAATCTAGCGATGCAAACACAACAGAAGTGGAGGGGGGAAAAAAACAAGATTTAACATTGAAAACTAAATTTTCTCAATGCCCAACACAAGTATAAGAAGAGATCAAACCTTTAGGGCTTATCGATTTTCAGAGTACGAGAGAAACTGAAACTAAAGAAGAAGCAAAGGGTTCATCAAAATACGCTTAATTGATGTATCAGTCCGGATATGTATATAATTGTAAAATGGGCTTTGTACTTTTAAAAGTTTATACTTTTACCCTGTTTAACTTTTAATGTTAATTTACACCTATCTGATCAGCATAACAAAAACTTATATGCCGAAAATAATATACAATGAAAAAAATTCAAATGAGATATTCACTACAAACATATCATTTAAATCCATATACCGTATCATTTTGTGATGTATTTTTTTGGTTGTATATGATGCTTAATATGTTGACACAGACTTAAAATGTCAAAGTAATGAAAAAATGTCAAAGTTATGCATAGTAATTTATACAAACTTGTATGAAAAATTAAAATTCTAGATATCTTATTTTTATGAATAATGAATTTTCATTATCCGTTGGAAAAAAAAAAACGTAGTTAATCTAAGTATCATTTTCTTCAAAATCGATCAAATTGTGTGATCTTATATATCAATTATTGAGTCATGATATACAAATTTTAGATGAGAATTTTTTTTTTTGGTCAGAATGATGAGAAAATTTTGAGACAATTTTTATATAACAAACAGTTGTATCGCACTATGTCACCTACGTGGTCTTTTTTTTGTCCCAAATGGAGGAGGGGGGTTTTATTACTGAAATATAAAGTAATGTGACCAATTACGAAATAAAAATAAAGTTTGGTCTACTGGGCCAAACCAAACTGTTGAAAGAAAGAATCTAATCCATCCGTCGCCGTCGTTTTATCTCCCGAAGGGTTTTCTCCGACCGATCGTAATTTTTAATTTCAAGGTTGCTTCTTCTTTTCACATCCAACAATCTCTCTCCCATCATCGTCTTATATGTAATCTGACAGGTTCTTCTTCTTCTTCTTAGCCAAAGTTTGCTCCTTTTCATAGTGCTTTTTAATCAACATTTGATCTGAACATTTTGGTTTTGCAGCTTAGGCTAACAATGGTTGAGCGGAAGAAACGAAAATCTAATCACAGAAACAACAATAATGAGAACAAGAGGAACCAAAAGAGGCGAATTTCTCATGATAATGATGAAAAGATGAATAATGATGAGCTTGTAATTTACAGAATCTTATGCCATGTTGGGGTCATTGGAGGTGTTATAGGTAAGAGTGGTAAAGTCATAAACGCCATTAGGCATAGCACCAAAGCTAAGATCAAAGTTGCTGATCAGTTACCTGGTTGCACTCAAAGAGTCATTACAATCTCTTGCTCTGTTAAAGATAAAAAAGAAGAAGAAGAAGAAATCGACATAACAAAGAGCGAAACGGAGCCTCTTTGTTGTGCACAAGATGCTCTTCTTAAAGTCCATGATGCAATTGTTAGTTGTGCTGGAGATAACATTAAGATAGGTAGAGATGATAAGAAGGAATGCTGTCTTTTAGTTCCGTCTAGCCAATCCTCTAGTGTGATTGGTAAAGCTGGTTCGAACATAAAGAAGATACGAAGTACAACTCGAGCTAGTGTTAAGATTGTTTCGAAAGATGTTTCTGATCCTTCACACGCTTGTGCTTTGGCATTTGACAATATAGTTCTGGTTAGCATCTGAAATCTTATTCCTGCAGTCTTGCTTTGTTTTCTTTTGCTAATTTTATTGATGTTTCGTCTTTTTTTTCAAATAGATATCCGGTGAGCCTGAATCTGTGAGGAAAGCACTTTTTGCTGTTTCTGCTATCATGTACAGAACCAATCCCAGTGAGCAGATTCCTCTAGATTCAACCATTCAAGATGTTCCAGCTAGTATAATAATTCCATCGGATCTTTCCAATTCTCTATATCCCCAAACCGGGTTATACCCAAATCATGATCCTATTCTTCATCACAGGGCTGGTGCTCCGTCATTTTTCAGTGCATTATCCGTATCTGACCTGCAGGGTTATGCGAAAACCTCTGAGAATTCTATGCCTGTTTTTGCATCTGCTCTTCCTGTGGCTCATGATTTTGGCTGGTCTTCCAGAACACATGAATTGGTTTTAAAAGTGCTGTGTCCATTGTCCAATATTAGCCGTGTTTTCGGAAAAGAAGGATCAACCATTAAGGGAATGAGAGAAGCAAGCGGTTCTAGTATTGAAGTTAAAAGTCCAAAGCATGGCGATGATGAGTGTGTTATCATTGTCACCGCGACAGAGGTTTGATTAAACTTGTGTCCTTCTTTTGTAAATGTTATATTATTTATACATATATATCGTTTCTATTGTTTGAATACTCCTTTTTTGTGTGTTTTCAGTCTCCTGGTGATATGAAGTCTATGGCTGTTGAAGCTGTTCTTCTTCTGCAAGAAAAGGTTAATGATGAGTATGAGGAAAAAGTTAAAATCCAACTTCTTGTTCCTTCCAAGCTTATTGGATGCGTTATAGGGAAAAGTGGCTCGGTCATAAATGAAATCAGGAAAAGGACCAGTTCCAATATCCGTATTTCAAAAGGGAATAACGATGATCTTGTTGAGGTTACGATTCTTATCAAAGTTCAAATTTGTTCTTCGGCCGCTTTGTATTCAATGTTGAAATTCCTTTTTTTGTTATATTCATTAGGTATCAGGTGAAGTCAGTAGAGTAAGAGATGCTCTTATTCAGATTGTTCTAAGACTTCGAGAGGATGTTTTAGCCAATAGAGGCAGTGTTTCTGCTAGGAAACTAACTGCAAGATCTGACAACAGTAGTTTCTTTCCGGGTAGTAGTAATCCTGGATTTACACTTCCGCCTTTTAGATCTTCAGTTCAAGAATACGCGCCTGTAAATTTTGATCAGAGGCGAGAAACAGGAGGGAGTAGCTTTGGAATGGTTTCTTCAGACGGATTATATGGTTATGGAGGTTTCCTGGTAAGGTCACATGTTGAATTTTGCATATTCTCTCGGGGTAAATTGTCATATTTCATGACTTGTAGTTCTTTCATGACAGGCAGGAGATAATGGTTATGGATCTATCGGTCCGCACTCATACGGAGGGTAAGTTTGCTTCGTTTTCATTTGCTTTAAGAAACATTTTCTCTGTAAATGAACTTTCTTGATTTATAGATTGCGTCCATCTTCTGCCCTGGAGATTCTAGTCCCGGCGAATGCAGTGGGTAAATTCATGGGCAAAGGAGGAGGCAATTTGGAGAACATAAGAAGGGTTTGTTTTTGATATATTTTGATCAATATTTTGGTTTCCTCTCCTCTCTTTTCTATTTCATTTGGCAACTGTACCTCTTTCTCTCTATCTGCTTCAAATATCAGGAGCGATGATAGAAATTTCGGATTCGAAAACTTCACACGGTGATCACATTGCTCTCTTATCCGGCACAGATGAACAGATGCGTACGGCAGAGAACTTGTTCCGAGCGTTTATTATGTCCACTTGAAACAGCTTGGGATCTTTACCTTCTCATTGTCTCTATTCTCTAGATTTTCGGTGAGTTCCCATCAGTTCCGTTTCTCATGCTTTTCCTTTTATCTCCTTCTTTATCACTTACCTTGATAAAATGTTAATCTCTTACAAAATGTTAGCATTGTTAATATCAAACTTTGCCTTGATTCTTCTCTGAGCTTGAAACCAGTTTTGTTCTGCAGCTAATAGGTTAAATGTTTCGGTTTACTTCTCTCGTCATTAGGATTTATTCATTCATTCAAGGTTCTTGGTGTCTTCTTTAGTACTTGTTTCTGCTATGAACAGTCAGTCTTTGGAATCATCTTCAAGATCTCAATTATTGTTCATCAAAAATGACTTATCTTGTGGGTGCGTTTCAATTCTGAAATACATGAGATGCAATAGAACCGGAACTTTACCGGTTTGATTCTACAGAACCGGATTAAAATAAAGTCTCAGAAAATTTCCGGTTTAGCGGTTGTGTCTGTATGATACGAGATGTTGAGTCTTGGGCTCACTAGCTATTGAAATATAACATCAAGCCCTACAGGTTAATGATATATAACACCATATATCACATATGCAAAATGTAACTATTCGTGTCTTTAGCAAGTACTCGTTTTGTATGTAATCACATATATTTACATATGTATATTTTGTGATGTAATTGTTTATGTTCTGCACATGTACATACGGGTGATAACAAACACAGACATATGATTGGTGGGTTCTCCCATTTTTAAGAGCATCTATATTGGTGAACGCATTGGGGGTTCATCAAAAAAAAATAATTGATTTTTTAATTTTTTTATCGTTTTAAAAAAAAATAAAAAAAAATAAAATCGGACCAATGGAGTATCGCCACGTGGCGAACCCTTTATGATTCGGGTTCACTCGGAGGAGCTCGAGAGAGCTCGGGTTCCTTAGGTTTTGTGTTTTTTTTCTTGATTTGTGTGTGAACCCCGCATTGAACTCTTAATGCGGGTGCTCTAATATAAGATAACTTTGTTGACTAACCAGTCAACTCCTATTAATTAAGTAAATAGCAATGGGTTTTTTTCCAGTAATTTGTCTTTTTGTCTTTACACCTCACGAAACTTCAAATGACTCTACAGTTTTATACATATATTGAAATGAAATTGTAAATACACGAAAAGAATAAATTTTTTCTCTCTTTCTAACGTGTTTTGAATTTTTTGAAATGAATATATATTTTGTAAATACATGGAAAATGTTGTAACATGTAAGAAATTGTATACTATTTAAGTAGACAGTCTATTTTAATATAGTATGTCTATTTATTACAAAAATTTAACTTTCATATAAGCAAAAACAAAATTAATTAAAAATTGAAAGTTGCTACTATATAAACCATATGATCAACTAGAAAGGTAAAAAATATGTTTCAACTAAAATAATAAATAAAAGGGAAAAAGTTTGCTAGCTACACCAAGTATGATCTAATATGGTGGAAAACA